>JBAMJV010013499.1:0-7500 GCA_037951105.1 Echinarachnius parma
CAAAATCTGAATAGGTTTTTAAAAAAGTTGTTGATGATATCTCTATTGAATCATTATTTTAACAAAACATTAAATGCACAATTTTGTATGAAAAATGGCTAAAATCAATGATTTTTTTTAGAGAGCGCCCTCTTGAGTTGTAACGGCTCTTTTTGAATGATAAAAGGGGTTTTACTTAGTCGTTTGTAATTGTGTATACTTTTCGAGCATGGTGAAGTTAGAACTATTATTTTGTACCTCTCAAACGAAACATATACGGTATCTTTTATATCTTATAATATTTGCAAGAAAGCACATTGATAAACAAATATACCTCATTAAATTAACGGCTCCAAATATAACTTATTTTAAATAAAAATATATTCAAGGGACTTAGTAACATTGTCCAAATCCTCAAAAACTTACATGGAACTCTAGTGGTTCTCTACAAACTAAGAAAAAATGGTTGATAAATGGTGCAAAGTAACGGAAAAGGGTGCAGACTCGGCATAGGATTAAAGTTGCACCATTGTATGCACCTTTCAAGGTGCACTTCTGCTAAGAAACAAAGTCGCACCTTTCTTAGTCTTGTCCCTACACCATGGTCCTACTGCACGGATGGTTTTATGTACTCCTCTATTAATACAAGATTCGTAAACTATATGTCAATCATCAAATGTATCTCACACTATTATGAGTGTATAATCGTATGGTTCAAAATGAATAAGCGCCAATTGTATTTCCATATAATATTGAAATTAATTAAATGGGTCTGTAAATCGAACTACGGCCATAGCAAGGCTATCAACCAATTACAGGGTCCGAGACAAACAATTCACTCACAGAGAGAAAACAAACATATTTGTGTTTAAATGCAAAATTGTTGATTTACATTACTGCTTTATGACGTCTTGTATAAAATAATAGCTCATTATATGCATGCAGGGATTGGAAAAACAGAGAAATTGAAAATAACGTAATATGAAAATAGTTTCTCTTCAAGCGTAGATTCGTTACAGCCCCTCTGATTGGTCATTTGCTTGATAAGCTACCAAGCGAGAATTAAACAAAGATAATAAATACAGTGCAAATAAGGTGTAAAGTAATACCCCCGTCACATATAGCTACGCTCTCGCGCCGCTCCTAATCCCCATTCATAAAATTGCTACGCTCCTAATCCCCATTCATAAATTTGGCAGTGGGAGGCGAAGCATTGTCCGAACGATGATTAAATGACGAATGAATGGGAGGATTATCGCACATAGGTGAAAGGATAGCCTCTCATGCATGGACATACAATGGCTCCCTAAACAAAAGAGTAGAACGCCAAAGACTCACGACCGCTTTCGACATGTCCAAAGCTTAAAAAGCGGGTCGTGGGTCGGTCGTGGGTCTTTTGCCGACCTAGTCTTTTGTTCAGCGAGCTATTGTCTGTGCATTCATGGAAGGATATCTATTGACACCTGCATGTGAGATAATCTTCCCATTCAGATCCTCATTGGACAAAAGAAATTTTGCAGATACATTCCAGTGATTGTGATCAGCTATTGTCTAGATCGTGGCTAGAGCGTGGCTCTAGTCTGACGCCGCAGTAACGGCGAAAGGTGCAGACTCGGCAAAGGAGTAACATTGCACCATGTTATGCATCTAGTTAGGTGAATTTTTGCTAAAGTGCACAATCCCACCATTCTTAGGCTTGTTTTACCGTGGTTTTCTGCGAACCTCTATTAATATACCATCATAAACTCTATGCCAAGATCAACATTATCGTGCAATACATATTGATTCCATTTGGTTTTCTGGTTTATTAATGAGAAAATGTGCCAACTGTCTTTTTAGATTAACTTGATATTATTCAAATGGGTCTGACAATGGATATTAATGACAAATCGGCCAAAAGCGCCAATTACATGTCCGAGAGAAATAATTCACTCTCAGCGAGAACAAATTATGCATTTCGTAGTTATAATGCAAAATGTTCGATTCCATCACGACTCTAGTTTCCTTTGGTTAAATATAAGCTCATTATGCATGAAGGGTTTGAAAAATAGAGAACATTGGAATAGAGTACTATCGAAAATATTGCTAATTCATACATAGTATCATACATAGGTTTCGTTACAAGCCCTTTTTGCAGGCCATTTGCTTGACATAAGCTATCGCACGCTAATGCATGCGACGTCAATAATTCGATGCTCTGAAGACCAGTTCATGCGTAGCCATATCATCAATTGTTGCTCATGGCAAGTAGAAAAGCGTTTTTCAGGGTTTTGTCCGACATAGCAACAGCTGAATTTTGTGTACGATTTTGTCTACGTATAGAATCGCCATTATATCAATTGAATAGTTCGTCTCACAGAGGTCCCAACCGCTGCAACGCTATTGACTGAATTGTCTTGAATAACATTGTTTATGCAATTGGACCATTAACCCAGGAATAATCATTTTGTTAAAAAAAAAAGAGGAAGTCTTCTAAAGCCTAGTGCCCACTTACCGATCTGGGCCTAGCGATCTAGAGCGATCTTGCCCGAATAGGAGCGATCCCCTGAGATATGTGGTTAAGTCGCCAAGTGGGCACCAATGGCCGCACAGATCGCGTAACTTGCGTCCGCAAGGGTGGTGTCGGTAGCGGTCGCAGGGTTTGACATGTTCAAAAATCTGGCGACCAGTTTCGGTCTCGATCGCATTCGCGGCGATCTGGTGCGATCTGGTATGGCCATTGGTGCCCACTTTGCGACTTAACACAGATCTCAGGGGATCGCTCCTATTTCGGACAAGATCGCATAGGGTTAGCGACCTTGGAATCACATCAGTTCGAACAGTGAGTCAGCTTGATTCCATTGTGCACGCGATCTTTTCAATTTGGCGTCCTTGGGGTCATAGCTTGGCCCCTATTTCCACCCATTGTCAAGGAATACAATAACGAGGAATTCACGCTTGTTTGATTCTGATTTGTTGGCGAGTCATGGCTAGCCGTTTTAATATTTATTTCCTTGTCTTGATATCAAAACTTACCATTGCTTAACAACAACAAATCATTTATTGATATCAACAATTAATTTCTTTATATCAAGAAAAGAATTCTTGATTCTTGCAGGGCGCCTTATAAGAGCAGTTTCGCATAACTGAACATGGAATTCTTGATATCAAGAAACCCACTTTCTGTTGCTAACCAATGGCAATTCCTGATTTCAAGAATTCAACTCCTGGCATCAAGAAATCAAATTTCTTGATATCAAGAAATCGAACATCTGGATATCATTAATTTATTTCCTGATATCAAAAATTTAATTATTGATATTATGAAAACAGAATTCCTGATATCAAGGATTGAATTCCTGATATCAGGAAATATGAACAATTGCCCAAATGGCTTGCCATTTGTGCGATCCCGCCCGACATGCGATCGAGCCGAATTTTTTGAACATGTCCAAAACCTTGCGACCGCAACCGACACCACCCTTGCGGACGCGAGTTACAGCGATCTGGTGCGACCATTGGTGCCCACTTTGCGACTTAACCACAGATATCAGTGGTTCGCTCCTATTCGGGCAAGATCGCTAGGCGCAGATCGCAAAGTGGGCACTGGGTTTATCAAAAAAACTCGCAAAGCGCATTATGATGTCAAGACAAGCAAGAGCGAACAATACCTGGCTGTAATTCTCAACCATGCACGCATGCGTGGAAATAGGGACAATAGGAAGTCGCCGTGAGATCGCATAGTGGGCACCGAAAAGATCGCGTACGCAATGAGATCGGGCTGACTCGCGGCGAACTGGTGCGATTCACACCGAACCGAGATCGCTAGCTGCTCGGGCTAGATCGCAAGCGCAGATCGCCTAATGGGCACTAGGCTTTAGAATGATTTCTATATTGGGACACTTACGGACACAAACAAAAGCAGTTTCAATGCAAATATGCGTAATCATGCTGTTGGCACCTAAAAAACTTGCTATAGATAACGTGCAAGGTGCAAACCCTTTCAAAATCCATAGAATTGGACACTTGCAGTTGATTATTCAACGAAGGGGCTGTTAGTCTTGCATTAAGTTTTACACCTTTGCGGTGCAAAGCGGCGAATCTTGTGTTAATATGAATATAAATATTTTATTTACAGTATTTGCATGTATTTTGTTGAAATGGTTGCAATGGTTAGATTATTTAACTGTAATGTGATGTCTTACACAAATGTTGGGCCATCAGCTACACTGTCAAAATTAACTGTATAATTATAAGGTTTTTTGCCCGTAAAATTACAACTTTTCATCGTTTTTATCAATTTAACAGAACTTATTATGTAAAATAACAGAAATTTTGTTAGTTTATGAAAATTGTGTTTTATTTACAATTACCTACATTCATAATACACGGGTTTCGTACTGCCTACAAATTACTTTCCCTGTTTTTTGGTTGTTGTTTTTTACAAATGTTCGCATGGTTCTAGTTTTATTTATTAGCGACAATGTTTCTGTCAAAAAAAGACAACTTATTTTATGAAACAGAAACAAACCTGTTGAACTAGGCCTTTACTAACACCACAGGTTGTTTATTTTATTACCCTGGTCTGTGAAAAAAAAACAGGCAAACAAACCTAATTTCTTGTAGACATTACCATTAAACCACACAATTTGAAGTAATTTGTTACAGGTTCATGAATTTTCATGAGCTAGTTTTTGCTTTTTCAAAATGACATTGAATCTGTTCATAATCCCATTATTTTATGAAATGATTATCGATTGCATTTTTAACTTAAATTAGTATAATTAATTATCAGTGGACTCTTGTGAACCACTTTCGGATGGAAATTAATGAATGCAATAATGTTTAAAGTCTGTGTTAATTTAGTAACCACTATAAAACATACATCGTGTTGTACACTGGTTATAAGCTAATCGTGTACAAGGAACGATAGATAGGAACGATAGGTATAGGCTTAGGGCAAAATATGTATAGGATATGTCGTAGGTTAGTAGAATTAGGAGGATAGGACTATAGATACACAAAGAAAAGGGGTGGTACCTAACCGAAAGTGCAATTTTTAAAACCATTTTTGGTGCATCTTTGCACTTAACTCAAAGGTGTAATGTTGCACCATAAAATGGCATATTTGCACATTTCCCAAATGGTGCAACTTTGCACCTTTAACTTACATTTACACTTACACCGTCAAGGTGCAAGCGGTGAAGGATCAACACCGCACCTTTACCGAAAGGTGAAATGTTGCACTTATATAGGTGCCCCCAGTGTGGCAACGGTTTGCACCTATATAGGTGTAAGATTGACCCATTTTTTCTTAGTGTGTAATATTAATAACAACAATAATGGTGGCTACTAATATAGCGCACGTTCGCGGCGCATTACTATTATTACCTCGGTCATCACATACATACTGCACTCAATCCAGCACACAAAGTGCACATTTTCCTCTCCCTGGGAAGCATTCCAGCTTGGCAACCTTGTTGGTGCACACAATGCTAAGTAACTCCGTTCCATCCTTCCGGGTACCCATTTGTACACCTGGGCCCTGTTGAAGAAAGAGATACAATCGATTGTAAGTTACGATTAATTGTAAGTCAGATCATGTGTTCTAGATGCGCGAATCTGATTGGTTGGAACGCGCTAAGTTGCCGACTTCCAATCGATCGTAACTTCCAATCGATTGTATCTCTTTCTGCAACGGGACGGGAACGGGTCCCAGGGTCGAGAGCAGTAAATGAGGATACATTTTTTTTGCTGAAGGAAAATCGCGATGGGCATACCTCATGTTAACAATAAAAGCACGGGACAGGTTTCGGTTTTTCAAATTTCCATTTCGTTCAAAAGATATCGATTGAAGTGTTCAGATATAAAATTGTCTACGGGATAATTTCATGCCGTGTACAAAGTAAGTACAATGAGTTAGTAAATATCACTTTGCATTTTTGTTCATATCTCGACTCAGCCAAAAACCATCCAATTAACGTGAAATTTTCACACATTACTTTTGTGGACATATTAGATCAGTCCAATACACATCTTATTAATCACTCATCACTTTTTGCACTTGTCAACAAAGTTACTAGATCCCTTTTATGATGTTCTTCTGTCCATGCCGCAAAAAGACGATCCAAGATTACTTTGCGATGCTACATATGCAGACTTATATTAGCCGAGCGGGGAATTACCACACGCCGCATACCTGCAACATGTTACCAATTCGGAGCTCCTATACTATCCCTCTTAGAAGTGGGTTACCTCGGACAGCCACCTCTCTCGTCTCGGCCGAGTCGGTATGGTACATGCATTGTACACATACGAAACATGGCGCTTTACATTCCGCTCCAATTCCATGCTGGGGCGGGCAAGCGCTATCTACAGCAAAGCTTTCTTAATCGCCAGTTGCTAAATTCACGCGACACACGTTTTATATGGTAGTTTGTAATGCGTGTGATAATAGTGGTTACAAAAACGTACATGTTTCAACGCCAAAAACAATATTATACGGGTTTAATACCGGATAGATGAACAATTACTGAGTGTTGATGTGTACATAATGATTGGTCACAAATGTGACCTGTTGTAGAGTGTGTTAACGCCATTTAAAGGGGATACATCGACAAAATGTTACATATTCTTGTGAAATTATCCTCTTGTTGTGACAAATGAGAAATTATATTATCATATCAGTCACGTGATCGCGATCATAGGGACGGGTAGGCACACATTGTATTGTGTCCCTCCTCCAGCCGTTCCATGCACTGTGACTGTGTCTGTATGGATCCACTGTATGAAGTCAGCTATATACAAGGAACCTGTTGGTATCACTTAGTACTCAGGTAGGACAAATCATCGTTCTGGAGATGATAAATTCCCCCTATTTGCGGCATTTTGCGTACACTTTCAGCAAATTTAACCACCTGTTTAGAACAAACACGTGTACAAATTGGCATTGGACAAAATCTATATATTTCCAGTACACACTGTAAACAAAATAATTTGTGGCCTTTCACGAAAAGGCACCATATTTTTCAAACTTCGCGATCATTTTAATGAAATTTGTACTTTTTTTCTGCTATTTTTCCGCGATTGTTTTTGTTCGCGAACACATCCGAAAATTGCGAAATTGTGAACAATCAGTGCATGGCCAATGTAAAGTGACACCACCGCGCGGAAAAGAATGTCCCGTCCGTTATTTTTGACTTGCAGTCGCAATATGTAGCTGATTAAACCCCCACCAACAAAAAAAAACAACAACTAACAAACAAACAAGCAAGCAAATAAACAAACAAACAAACAAACATAAACGCAAAAACGAATGTAATTAACAGAATCCGTTGAGCCCATCAGGAGAAGGTATTAGGAGCTCATTTTTGTATTTTTTTATTTTGGACTCGTAACAAAGCACCAAATACATGTATTTTGCTTATCGTTTTTCTTTAATGCCGCTTGGTATTACCAAGGAGCTACCCTTATTATTATTATTATTATTTATTCGACCAAATAGCATAATACAATGTCAAATACAACACAACTATAAAGTAG
>JBAMJV010013499.1:12500-22500 GCA_037951105.1 Echinarachnius parma
CAAATTGTCATCGTGAACATTGCCGTATCCCTGCGCTTCATTTCACGGTCGACGAGCAAAGTATATTATGATATGATCGTGTATTCCCTGCAATATTTCCAGACCTCTCCCAGGAGAAGGTTATTTTGAAAGACCTTCTTAGTGAACATGGGGAACAATAATACTCCAATTAAGTTCGACATGTTCGAGGGACGACGAGCAAAGTTGGAAGGAGGATAATTTGTTATTATCTCACATTAAGATCCTCGTAGTTTAATGTATAATTATAAATTGTAAGCAAACGTTGCCAGGGCTGTATTGAAAATTTAAACTTTCGTGTCAACGAGACCATTCTGTAGCTTTTGAGGCCACGACTCTATACAATTATTTCAACCCCGAACAAGTATGACAGCGACACTAAGCAAATACTGAGATATTTTGGTGAACTAACTACCATTTTGTTGCCACTGTTACTGTTACAATTTTTGAAGTTCTTCAAACTGAATAAGTCACATTCTGAACATCGGACGGATTCCAGCTTTATTTAAGAAAGACGCCCGTCCGAGCACCCGCTATGAGTTGATATTTTCATATTCCATATCTACTTGGTTTATATTGCACTTAATCGATAGTACAAATTGAAAGAACTCGCTGAATCTATTCAATATTCGTCCTTGTATAATATTTACTGCTTTATTATACCATGATAATTGTAAAATATGTAGAGTTATGAACTTTGTCATGAATGGAAAGAGTTAATTATACAAGGATATAATCATAATGTACTCCAATGCGTAACATTGAGCAAATCATATCTTTATGTTGTAAATCCATACATGATCATAAATTTTTCCTAAAACTTTGTCATTATAAACACTGCATTGCATCGTTGTTTAGACTACCCTTTTTTAATTACTCCGCTCCAAAATTTAATCAAAGAATAATGGCTGTAAATAGATCATCACTTTCTGAAATACTCAGTGAAGATGTAAAGTGCGCCATCTGCCTTAATCGGTTCAAGAACCCGAGAGCTCTGTCATGTCTGCACAGTTTCTGCGAGAAGTGTCTCGAACAGTTCCAGACAGAGAAAGGCAGCGCCGGTTCCATACCATGTCCCCTGTGTCAAAAGGAATCAGCTATACCCGAGGGAGATGTCACTGCTCTGACGCTAGATTTTCGGGCGATAAAGCTCATTCAGGCTCTTAAGGATGAAGAAGAGAAACAAGACGCCACGTCGGCCAGGATGCCCATATCATGTGATATCTGTGGGAGAACCCACACGGATAGAAGCCAGCCCCATGGATTTATCCACTGCTCCGAGTGCGCACAGACGATGTGTGAACATTGTGGTAGTGCTCACGGTAAGATGAAGGCGAGTAGAAACCATACCGTGACGGCTGTTCCAGACCAAGTACTGATGGAGGGATTGAAAGGCAACGGTGCGTATGTCTCCAAGACAGGCGACGTCGAAGAGAACGTTTCTGCATTTTGCCAGAATCACGAGGAGATGAAATTGCGATTCTTCTGTACTGTTTGCAACGTTCCAATTTGTGATGAATGCACAGGAGACGATCATCGTACAGAGGATGATCACGAGCATGTCTCGATTAGCGAGTTTGTTTCGACACTGAAGGAGAGACTCTGTTCTCAGTTGGAACGAGTTGATGCAAAGTCACTAGAATGCACCTCATTCATCTCGGTGCTTGATACCGTCGACCAGTCGATGCTGATGCACGGTGAATTGTTCAACAAGAAGATAAAGTCGAAGATTGAACAAGAGACGAGACGATGGGAACTAAACGTCAAGGCCACAAGGAACTCATTTCTGCAAAGCCAGCGTCAAGAACTTGTTAAACTGCGACAGAAATCGAAAGAGGTGAAGGAGACCCTAGCCTTTTGCGAGTCGAAAGCAAGGACGATCCTGCAACAAGAATCAAATGATCTGGCCATCGCACTCTCTTTCAAGAATCTACAACCTCTGCAGGAATCAATCAACCAGGTGACGTCGGAGAGACTGGATCTGAGTCTGCTTCAGAACATTAGTGAATCGGTGTCCCAGCAGCTACATTTCCATACGTCAAAAGATGAGCCAAGCCTTGGATCTTTGGTGGTGGCAATCAGGAACAGAAGAAATATACACATCCAATCTTGCACCGAAGGTCCATATTCGATGACTTTCACGAAAGATGGACGGGTGGCGGTCGTAGCTCAATTCGAAGGAGTAGCATCGCAACCCGATGCTAACAGTTTTCATACTTATAATGGACGGGGCGGTCATTATCGACAAGATGTTAGAAAACACTTTTTGATTGGAAGATATTATGCAGTGAAGCAAACAGAAGTGAAATATGAGTCAGCGACGCAATTTGAACTAGAGAAGAGAGTAACAAATACGTATACATCGATAGCACCACTCTCTGATCTACGTCTAGTGCTAATGCGATCTAATGAACTCATCATACAACCGGGCGGTAGTATCGATTCCGCTTTGAAACCTGATGTACATGACTTACACAGCGTAGCGACAGATCGTGCAGACAATATATATCTCGCTGGCAATGGTATGGTTCGTGTCTTGCGTCAGGATGGGGCTTTGCAGAAGTCTATCAAAACACAAGATCTAGAACCTGTCCGTGTTGTGGTGTGTCCTCATGAGGTCGATGAGATTTTGTTCACTCACGATTCGTCCAAGATCTCCGTTGTTGACCAGGAAGGTAGGATCTTGCGCACGTATGGCGAGCCGTTTTAACATTTATTCCTATTTCTTGATATCAAGAATTCAATTCTTGATATCAAGAATTCGACTTCTTGATATCAAGAATTCATTTCTTGATATCAAGAATTCAATTATTGATATCAAGAATTACCATTGCTTTACAACAGAAAATCATTTCTTGATATCAAGAATTCATTTCTTGATATCAAGAATTCAATTCTTGATATCAAGAATTCATTTCTTGATATCAAGAATTCGAATTCTTGATATCAAGAATTGAATTCTTGATATCAAGAAATGAATTCTTGATATCAAGAATTGATTTCTTGATATCAAGAAATAATTTTCTGTTGTTAACCAATGGTAAATCTTGATATCAAGAATTCAATTCTTGATATCAAGAATTCGATTTCTTGATATCAAGAATTCATTTCGTGATATCAAGAATTCGATTTCTTGATATCAAGAATTAATTTCTTGATATCAAGAATTCGAATTCTTGATATCAAGAATTCGATTTCTTGATATCAAGAATTAATTTCTTGATATCAAGAATTTATTTTTTGATATCAAGAATTCGATTTCTTGATATCAAGAAATCAATTCTTGATATCAAGAATTCATTTGGATATCGAGCTCAAAAGTAGTGGATAAATTCACAGTTGAATTCGAACGCGAGAGTTGTGCAGGTATTCATTCTGATTTCGAACGCAAGATTTAAGCAGGATTAATTTCTGATTTCGAACGCAAGATTTGAGCAGGATTACATTCTGATTTCGAACGCAAGATTTGAGCAGGATTACATTCTGATTTCGAACGCAAGATTTGAGCAGGATTACATTCTGATTTCGAACGCAAAAGTATTGCACGATTTCCTCCTGAGCGTTGCGGTGTCTAGTCCAGATTCAGGAAGTGCTTTGTGAACACACACCATGTACACATCGCCCTATACGACTCGCGCTAGAGCCTATTCACAAAACTGCCGCAGTCTCTAGTCCAGATTCAGGACGTGCTTTGTGAACACACACCATAGAGCTGTGTACACATGTACACCGCCCTAGAGCCTAAGTAAACATAACTGCTGCAGTCTGAGCCCAAATATCGGCCACGTGCGTTTTTATCATTTCGTGATATGTTGCCAATAAACGTTGCGTAAACCTGTTGTAAAGATTGTCCCTTGTGCAATAAATATGTCCACGTGTTTTTCTGAATGATCAATTGTAAAATATACTTGTATTTTAGTTGAAATAGTAACGTCAGATGTGATATTTTAAAAGCAAAATAACTTCTAAAAAGACTTACAAAATACGCATTGTAAATGCACAATTTGGCAACATATCACAAATTCATTAGTTCCGCATGAATTCTTGATATGTTGCCAATTTATCAGTTTTACAATGCGTGTTTTGTAAGTCAATTTAGATGTCTTTTTGCTGAAAATGATCAGATCGGACAGTATTATTTTAACTGACGTGATCAAAAATATTTTAAAATAAATTGCGCACTAAAAACGTGAATATATTATTACACACGGGGTAATCTTTGCTACAGGTTTGCGCATTGTCTATTGGCAACATATCACGAAATGATTTCTTGATATGTTGCCGTTTTACGTTTTTCAAAGACGCGTTTTGTATGTTTTATAACAAGTAATTAAACTAGTAAGAATCACACCCAATATTATCAATGTAACATTAATTAATAGTCAAATGATTAAACAGTATGAAATGAAAATTGTATACAAGGAAAATCACCGAGACAATCAATGCACTGCAAGCTGGCAACATGCATTCTTGCAGAATTCTCGCGATACATTGACTTTCGACACCGCACCGCTGCAGGCAGGATATGAATTCGTGCACAACTTTTGCGTTCGAAATCGAATCACAATGAATTTGAGCGCAACTTTTGAGCACGAAATCAGAATGAATTTCTGCATTACATTTGCGCTCGAAATCAACTGTGAATTTTTGCATTACTTTTGCGCTCGATATCAAAATAATTCTTGCAATAGTCTTGCGTTCGAAATACGAATTGAATTCTTGATATCATGAATTCTATTTTTTGATATCAAGAATTGAATTCTTGATATCAAGAAATGAATTCTTGATATCAAGAATTGAATTCTTGATATCAAGAAATGAATTCTTGATATCAAGAATTGATTTCTTGATATCAAGAAATGAATTCTTGATATCAAGAAATGATTTTCTGTTGTAAAGCAATGGTAATTCTTGATATCAAGAATTGAATTCTTGATATCAAGAAATGAATTTTTGATATCAAGAAGTCGAATTCTTGATATCAAGAATTGAATTCTTGATATCAAGAAATAGGAATAAATGTTAAAACGGCTTGCCATACGCACGATCACTCGTCCCGAATGGAAGGAGGTCACCATCGGCTGCGACAACGAGAGACTCCTCTACGTCCTATGGAAGGGAGACAGTGGTCGTCGGACACTCCAGAGATACACACTCAACGGCAATCTCCTGGATACCCTCTTTGAGAACGAAGAGCACGGCTGCACTTCCCTCATACTATCCGTGTCCCCCGATGGGACTGCTGCAGTGGTCACCAACACTGGCCCAGGTGCTGAAGTGACCCTGGTATCTACGGCCAAAAAGATTACACTAACCTAATCAGCGCGACTTGGTCGAGTACGTGGCGTATATCTGGATATGTTGCGTCAGTACACACTGACGACGGGTTACGGTTTAATTGTTCAGATTAATATCCTAGTATGAGAAGGGCTTAAATAAGATTTAAAGATTTAAGGTTACATTTCTTACAGGTATAGTGCGGATACCATTGTTACATGGCTGCACATTTTTTTTTTTCTTCTTCGAAGTTCTCAAAATTTATAGCGATGTTTTATTTAAAATATATGGAATTTATTCAGTAAAATGCATGTTTGTATTTACTATAGCTATTAACTGACTAAAGGTGAATACAGAATTGGTGTGATTTTAATGTGGTTAACAATTAAAGGGGTAGTGCAATTTTGGTAAGGCTGAACTTTAGTAACCAAACCTGGACAGTAACATTATAAACTAATAGTTATAACTCCACCATGCTCGATAGGTATACAAAATTACAAACGAATCAGTAAAAAGCCTGTTATCATTAAAAAAAAACTATTAAAAGACAAGTGGGGCTCTCTAAAAAGGCATTGGTTTCAACCATTTTTTATACAAAATTATGCATGTGATGTTTTATTAAAATAATGATTAAATAGAGAGATCATCAACAATTATTTAAAAAACGCTTTTTTTTTTTATGTGTAAGCATTTTTTTAATTTTTTGAAAAAAATCATCTAATTATTTGGGGCACAAATAATTATAAGATCAGATATATTTATTGATATTTCAGCCGTTTCTGGACCGATTTTGACCAAATAAAATTTATTCTGCCATTAAAATTGCATGTTCTTTCGAATTCGGCACTCAGTTTGTCATTACCTCACACAAGAATTGTGATGTTCAGCGCCCTCTCTACCAAAACTGAATTACCCCTTTAAGTTTGAATTTTTGTTTCATTTCATTTATTTATTTCCACAAATGGGTGAGATGGCCCTTTCAGTTGTTACCGTTGAATCTATATTTTATTCAGTAATTTTATGATTTTCCACATTAAACGAAGCTTACAAAATGTCTGCAATACAACCATGACAGCTATTGTATCAGGTAGGCTGAGATAGAGAAGAACCTGTGCTAAGTCACTTTTAGTACCTTCCGGATAATCATGTTCTAAGTTGGAGACCCTATGGAAACACAAAATGATAGCTCTCTTTTATTAATTATCAATATTTTCCAAAATAAGAAAAATCATTATTTCAAGATTGTGCATTACATAGAGAGGGCTCCGACCTTCTCACTATCATGCACCTGATGAAGATGAGTACATAATATTTTGTTGGAATATATTTGTTTGGGATCTAGTAACATTGTCCAAATATAATGTAGAGTTCTCTCATACAATGTTGCAACCACATTACCAATATAAGCATGGTTCATGTTTGGTTTTCCTTTCGTTAAAAAGATATATAATCTTGAAGTTATCCGGATGTTTAACTATTCACGGGATAGTCATAACTGTGCACAAAGTCAGTGCCATGAGGTAGGGAATATCACCTTGCATTTTCGCTCATTACTTGGCCAAATTACATCCATTTAACGTAACATTGATACACAATAATACTCAGAAGGATGGAAAGGAATTACTTCGCACTGTGCACACCGACGAGGTTGCCTAGCTGGAATGCTCCCCAGGTAATGGACAATATGCACCTCGTGTGCTGGATTGAGTGCAGTATGTATCCGATGACCGGGGTGATAATAGTGATGCGCCGCGAGCGTCGAAAGACGGAACGTGCGCTATCTAAGTAGCCACCATTATTATTATTAGTAGTATTATCATCACAAAACTACACATTTTACTAACCATTCGTCACCATCTTCACATGCCAACATAGTTACTAGATCCCATTAATAAGTGAAGTACTGTTATATAAGTAACTCATAATTTGCACAAATTAGTAATATAGAAGTTATTAATGATATAGTAATATCAAAATTATTCATTCATATTAATGCATGCAACTGTATATAAAATATTTTAAATGATATTTATTAAACATTATACCTTATTCATTTTTTGTGAATAATTAAACAAAAATGCGATATTTAGAATAATTATATGATCAACCTCTGTAACATTTCAGTGAAACATTGTCTAAAACTGGACCCAGCTTCTTCATTGGCTTAATCTTTTTCGATAGATGCTTTAAATTAATTTATGTTAAACATTGTATATAGATTCTTATGTAACCTGTACACGAATGACAGTATCATCGAATGTGAATGTAAATGTGTGATCGTTTGTTTCTTTTGCGTTTTCAAGCTAATACAAAATTGTATTATAACAGAACACAAATATTTGTTTAAACATATAACAAAAAAATATATCAAGAAAATATTTTTTTTAATAAACACCTGTTACTACATTTTCCAGAGCGATTTAGAGATTAAGATTTTTAGAGCTTGGGATTAGAGACGTTTATATTAGCCCAATATCCATGGTGGCCTTGACTTTGTTCAGATGTTTTATAGTTGTAAATTAATAATTGTAAAACAGTTAAGGCTACAGTTAAAGTCATTTGTTTGTAGGAAATGTCATTCAAAACTGTTATTAGAAGCAAGGTCAGTATTTCTACCGGGAAAATGGTTTCCCTTTTTTTTACGATTTGTTGTTTTTCTATTATTTGTTCAGTAGTTTAGAAAAACTTATATTTCACAAAATAACTTTTCCATTGAATAATTATGGAAAATAAAGGTGGATTATAATTTGTTCAAGTTCAAGTTCAAGATTGCATTCATCTACAGTAAGTCAAATTAGTAAGTCGATTGTGTTAAATAAAACAAACATTATTTTGATTTATTTGTTTGAAGGTTTGTTATCAAGCTATGACAGATAAGAAATTACACTTTGTTTCAGTACAGGAATAGTGTAGCTACCATTGTGGCGGGATTTCTTCTTTTTGTTGCCTGGATAAATAACATATTTTGTATCAAACTAAAGAGAAATGATTACATCACTCTGTGTATCTATAAATTATAATAATATTGATTATATAGCGTCCAATATGAACAATCTCTAAGCGCTGTATATACATTATACATTTTCTATGGTGACAGATTTACATTTTTTTCATTATATAAATCAAGTTCTGTTTGTCTAAATCTCCTGACTGTAATAGTAGTTGGAAGAAACATACAATGTTCGTTTATATTTCTGTAGAAAGGTTTTAGCATTCCAATTTTGTCATGATATTTATATGTAAATACATGAAACTGAAACTGAAACTGATGAGAAATAATTATATTATTTACTTTGTATATCTATAGTTTTCACATTGAAATAATAATTTGTTTGCATCATATCGATATATTGTAGTGTTTTTTAAGCTTTTCGTGGAATAAACATGCAGAGTTCGTTTGTGTTTCTGCATAAAGATATTAGTTTAGGGTTTAACAATTGTACATGTATTACCATTTGTTGGGTCCTTATATATCATAAGATATACAAATTAATTGTTAAGATTATTTTGTAATTAAGCTGAAGAAAAATAGCAAAATTAGATCACTCTGTATATACATAGTTTCCATGCCGAAAGATAAAAGTTTTGCACTATATCGATATGTTGCAATGGTTTGTTATCTTATTGTGGAAGAAAAACACAAAGTTCGTTTGTATTTCTGCATAAATGTTTTAGTTTAAGGCTTTAAACGTTGTATTACCATATTTGTTTGGCCTGATATATCATGAAATGTATTGGTAAGATTTGTTATCAAACTAAAGAGAATAATTAGATTATATCATTCTGTATTTGAATAGTTCCCATGTTAAACGATTAAATTGTTAAGCTAAACAAAGTTAATGCATAATGCGGAACGTTGTACTTTTGCATGTTTTATTTAATTTGAGCGGTTTTGTTACCGATGTTAAGTTCCTATTATTTCCCTCAGAAAAGAGTTCCATATTCTTGTTAAGTACATATTTCATAATTACTTAGTTCAATAAATTACCGAGTTCTGGATTAACTGTTCACACAATCAATGGGTGGAAAGTGAAAATGTAATTATGATTCAATTGTAAGGTCTGACATCATTGTGCGAGTACCACTCGGTATGGAATTCTGTAGCCAATAGTTTATGTTCTAACAACCAGTGGCGGCGTAGCGTGGTCGGACTGATTTGCGGGGGGGGGGGGGGGGGGGGGCACACCTTATCTATACTCTTCGTTTTTTCCAAAAATGCCCTGTTTCTATTGTTTTTTCCCCAAATTATTGGGGGGGGGGGGGGGACACGTGCCCCCCCCCCCCCCCCCCGTCGCTACGCCACTGCTAACAATAATTCATTTAACTTTGTGTTTCTCTTTTGTTATGGAACATGTTGAAGTTTTGTTGAAATTTATAATAAGCATTCAACCACGCTCGAATGGTAGAAAGAACAATATTCGACTAAGCGCAGAAGCTGTTTTTGTTAAAAGAGGCTGCCGTCAATGTAAGAGGGCGCCAATACTATTGAGTGTGATTATTTTAGATAAACAATTCAGAGAAAAGGGTTCAGACTCAGAATAATACCAGTTAAGTATCATTTCATTAATATAATATGCCTTGTCAATAATCGTTTTATTTATGGAACTCGTTTGTCATAATGATTTATTTTGACATTAATTCTATTTTTGTAATTATTCTTTTAATTCTTCCGTGTCTCGCAAATACATATTAATTGAAGTGTCCT
>JBAMJV010013499.1:25000-32500 GCA_037951105.1 Echinarachnius parma
TAAAGCCTACGGATAAAATATATTAATATATTAATATTAATATATTAATATATTAATATTAATATATTAATATATATATTAATATCTGCGGTTGTCCCATTCTGATACAACCGCATTAGCCAGGTTGTACTATTATTCCATTTGAAATGCCAGAATTAAGTAAGCAACCCAAGTTGTCCAAGTCACATACTTGGATAAGCATTGGTAATCTATACTAAGTTTCTCTGGTTGGCAACTTAAAGAACCCCGTGTTGCATACATCTCCCTCTAGTTGTTAAGCATCTATTAAAAAAATATTGTAGGGTGTGAACAAATACTTAGAATAGAAGTAAGCTTTGCGGTTTGTGAACATGGACCCTGATTAATTAGTGAACTCCCCGGGGTAAATTTAAATTGTTATACATAATAATGGGGAATAGAGTAAACTACAAACTTAATCATACTTAATCAAACTTAAGTAAACTACTTATAAAGTGGAATAATATTTAGAGTGCCACTTCCTTCGGAATGCGCACCCTACTGAACCAATGGTGTTCCGGTATTAGATCCTCTCGGTTTATCTGAATACCTTCATGTAGGTTCAGGGGTGAGCAGTCCGCAGGAGACACCTGTTAACCCATTAAGGGCCATATTTACTGTTTAACCCTCTCTTCCGATTGGGGTACACCCATTGGGTCTACTTCGTTTTGGTCTACAAGCAGAACTGGAATGTTAAGGTTTGTAATAAGGAGTAGGGATAAGTATTAAAGAACATTTTGTCTGTAAACTGTTTTATCTGAACTTGTTGATGAATTGGACTAGTAAAACTATGACCATTAATTTTAAGAATATTATTTAGGGGGTGTTGGTTCCCTTTAAGGTTGGGGGTCAAGAAAGCAGTAGACCAAATGCGACGAAGAACAAATACGTGTAGAACAAGCGGACATAAACCCTTCCGGGGTGGTGGTGGTGGGATGAGGGGGGGGGGGGGGATGAGGGGGGGGGGGGAGGGGGGGTGGGGGTCTGGGTGTAGCCATGAATCACATAAATGGGGAGGAGTATGATGTCAGGCAAGTTAAATATCATAGACTTTTGGTTACCCACTCGGGCAACTAAATTATTGGTCAACTTTGAAATAAAAATGTAAGTATCTTCAAGCTTTTAAACTCATCTAGATATAATTTTGTTTTGGATCAGTATTCTATCAATATTACCATTTGTTAAGATATTCTTATCCATCAAACATTTGTTAATTGTATTTAAGTTAAAAGTAAAGTGTTAAACAGAATGTGGCCCTTATATAAATCAACTATAGCAATAAGTATGCTCCTGATAGCGCCCGGTGTTGTTTTCACGATTACAGCTTGCTGGAGGCATTGTACCGCCCTCGCCGATGTGTTGACAGGCCGCGGGAAGGTGATCGTCAGCATCAGCGTCAGGATCACCGTCACGACCACCTCGAGACGTCGGAACCCTTAGCTCCCTCCTCCTGCTGGCCTCATCAGGATCAGGATCAAGATCAAGATCAGCGACAGGACTCGGTACTGGCACTAATAGCTCCCTCCTGCTGGCCTCATCAGGTTCAGGATCACGATCAAGATCAGCGACATGACTCGGTACTGGCACTAATAGCTCCATCCTTCTGCTGGCCTCATCAGGATCAGGATCAGGATCAAGATCAGCGAGAGGACTCGGCAATGGCACCCGTAGCTCCCTCCTTCCGCTGGCCTCATCAGGATCAGGATCAAGATCAGCGATATGACTCGGCACTGGCACCCGTAGCTCCTACCCTCTGCTGGCCTCATCAGGATCAGGATCACGATCAAGATCAGCGACAGGACTCGGTACTGGCACTAATAGCTCCATCCTTCCGCTGGCCTCATCAGGATCAGGATCAGGATCAAGATCAGCGACAGGACTCGGTACTGGCACTAATAGCTCCATCCTTCCGCTGGCCTCATCAGGATCAGGATCAGGATCAAGATCAGCGACAGGACTCGGTACTGGCACTAATAGCTCCATCCTTCCGCTGGCCTCATCAGGATCAGGATCAGGATCAAGATCAGCGAGAGGACTCGGCAATGGCACCCGTAGCTCCCTCCTTCCGCTGGCTTCATCAGGATCAGGATCAGGATCAAGATCAGCGAGAGGACTCGGCACTGGCACCCGTAGCACCATCCTTCTGCTGGCCTCATCAGGATCAGGATCAAGATCAGGCTCAGAGAGATGACCTTGCTCCATCACCCACTGGCTGCTCCTGCTGCAGGCCTCAAGAAGATCAGCATCACTGTCAGCTTCAGCATCAGCGTCGGGAAGCTTGCGCACCTGCCCCGCTTACTTCCACCCCCTGCTGCTGCTGCTGCTTGTTCAGATTCCCATCTCCTCAGGTCCCTGCCCGCCCCTGTTCGCTGATCGCCTTACTATGTCAGGACATCGTGTCAGGAGTCGGTCGTTGTTCCCGGGTCCAGGGACAGCGATGAAAGTGTAGTTAATGAGGGTTACAATCCTAGGAATGTTTTGTTCGCTCAGTGTTCCCTAACCTGAAGAGCAGAAAGGAAAAAGAACATAAACCATGAACAGAGGAAAAAGAAAGTCATCATTATTGATTTACGTTTAAGTCAAGAGTTGTACTAACGACGAGAATTGGGAAAGAATAATTATACCATCAAATAAAAGAGAACCCGTTATACACAACGCCTCACGCCCTGTTTTACAAGAAATGGCAACACCAATTCAGATTACTTTCTTTCTTATTATGTATAATCTTTTAAATCAATGTTATAACAAGAAGACAGTTTGTAAGATTGAATCCATATTCCTGCTCTAAATCATTCTGTTGATGTATAACTATACATTTCAAAAGTAAAGAAGTTGATGTATTTCGTTCTCCTCATCAAGGCCAGAAAATTTAGTTACAATCCGATCACCGACATCATATAAAGAACGGTACAGTTTTTCGTTGAGAGGGCGCTTCAGATTTTTTTTTTTTGTGAAGTAGCGAAAAACAAAATGTCAAATTAGAAAAATTGCACAAAGATAGTATAAACCTTTTTGATTAAAAATAACCTAAAGAATAGTTGAAAAATGTGTTATTATATCTGATAGGCATACATGCTGGGGTCTAACATTTATATAATTTAATAAAATATTTATATTAATGTTTTGAATTCAAAATGGTTGAAATTTACATGTGTCTGTAGAGCGACCTTTTGCGACTGCTTTTAAATGAATAAGCTGTTACTTAGCCGTTAATTTATTTTCTACCATTCAGGCATCATTGAATTACAAATATAGTTTTTAACACGGACAAATTATAACACAGATACCCTCAGCGGCCGCTGCACTATATATACGATCGGAACATATACTTTTATGTTGTATTTTCAGGAGCCATAGATTATAGATATGCAAACTACTAATAAATAACACAATAGTGATATGAGAAATGTTATAGTTCCACTTAATTTCAATATGATATTACCGTACTATTAATACGTGTAATTATTAATCAATCGATCTCTAAGTACGGTGTTGACTGTTGTAACATATATATCCTCAAACGAAACATACGATATATTATACTATCATTATGATATACTTTCAAGATAAGCAATATATTTACAAGGAAGCATGGGTTAAGACTAATTAATCTACACATTAATACAAACTAATTTTCAATACAGCACTGATCAATAATGTCACATCAAATTGCACAATTACCAACACATCAACATGTTTTAATCGTACAAGAACAAAACACATATCACTTTAACTACATATGAGGACAGACAAAACATATACGTGTTAAGAAATATATACATAATAATACTTCGTATGAAATATACATAATTTCACAAAAATAAAATGTAAATATTCAAAGCAATTAAGAACAAGGGTGATAGGGTTTTAAGAAAGAAATGAAAAGGGGATAAGATTAGATTTGTCAAAAAACGCACCTGTAATAATTGTACGTAGGCCTACACGTCCACACTTCTCGGTTGTAATATGATACACTGTGTAGTGATTTAGTGTGGCGCAGCATATAAATATTTGTTAAAAATGGAGGCGTGTTGTTGTTATCGCGGGTTTTGCTTGGCAAGGTTCCAGTCACCGAAGATCGAACACGTAACCTCATTGATTCCAGGTCAGTCTCTATTTATCTAGAGATAACAGGCCCACGGAGGCGTAACACCATTGATAGTAATTATCATAAACATCGTAGCCAAAAAAATTACTTTGATCAGATACAATTGTCGATCTCTCTCTCTCTCCTCATGGCCATGGAGTAGCTACGCCGGGGGCGGGGGGGGGGGGGGGGGGGGGACAAATGACCCCTCATGATATGCCAGCAGTAATACAAATATACGAGGGAAATATGTGTGAAAAGGAAGAAAAACATATATGGTGTGCCACTCAATCATAAGCCTGCCCCCCCCCCCCCCCCCGGTCAATCAGCCTGATCATATGCTACTCCACTGCTCGACCGCCCTTCCCTATCCGAACCCACCAACAATCCTGGGGGTGTTTCACAAAGATTCTAAGTTGAACTAATGATACTTTTGTTTGTTTTCTAGTTTGACTCGTAACAAAGCACCAATTATTTTGCTTATTGTTTTGTTTTTTCAAATACACTTTAACGTTATTTGATTGCATTTCGGTATTATATCTTTTGATTAACCTTTTAAAATATATTTGTTTAAGTGATCCATTAACCGTGAACCATGAACCGTGAACT
Organism: Echinarachnius parma; assembly: GCA_037951105.1. Taxonomy (NCBI): domain Eukaryota; kingdom Metazoa; phylum Echinodermata; class Echinoidea; order Clypeasteroida; family Echinarachniidae; genus Echinarachnius; species Echinarachnius parma. The sequence continues at coordinate 29,715 of JBAMJV010013499.1, forward strand.
GTAAAATTTAGCCCAAATCACTGCGAGTAATTTTGGGCACACTCTTTGCATTAATGATTTTCAGTGGAATAGTTAAAGGGACAGGTCCACTTTTACAAAACGTCTGAACAGCTTTCAGTTGACGGATGGGGATCAATGTAACACAGAAAAAAAAAATCAGAGCGAACAGCCCTCTAATTTGGATTCTACGAATGAAAAAAGAATGCGTCCCTCCATTTAAACTATATATCGGTCAATAAAGGAGTTCAACTGATTTAGCATAATATTACAACAATATAGTACTAATTCTCGTAAAGGTATTGTGAAGCCGACATTTGTTAACGTATGTCACGGAAAAAGATCTCAAAAAGAAAGAATATATAATTACATGTAGTCAGTTTAAGCGATGTTTGGGTATTTTGCTTGGTAAACGCTCACACATTAGTACTTATGCGCGGGTCACGTAGCTAGCGCAGGTCACGTAGGGGTCATGCATACCGATCTGGCACTCCGTGAAATCTATGTACGAACTTACTCACCGGTCGAAAATACGTATGTACCTAATTAACCGACGTCCCTCAGTTTATTCAGTTTTAGGTCTATAACTCCACGAAAAAGAGATTTCAGGCCCTAATTTTTTTCAGGCATGCTATTAAATGACATTTCCTTTCATATAAGACAATAACCTCGCAACTTTTGAATTTTGGCTTGCAAAAGTGGATCTCTCCCTTTAAGGGGGCATTTCCTATCGAGTCTTGCGCATCTTTATTTTTTGTTGAAAATCGGACCTACGTTACAAAGTCACGTGACCTTATGTCTATGCATGTCAGTCCGAAATCGCTCATTTCGTGATTTGTGTACAAAACATATGGACATATCTGTTTTCCTAACAAAAGATAAAAACATTGGTTATTTGGTCTTGTTCAAATTTTAGTTTGTTTTGGTGGTCAAAAAGTTTAATCATAGTCAGAAATGAAATAAAACAACAAAAACAATTAAAAAAGTAAGTTAGAAAACAAAGAAAAAGATAAGAAAATTGCGTAAACAAACAGAATAACTTGACTCTTTCTAATTTTGTTTTGTTTTATTATTCCAAATAGGCTTAATAATACATGTTGTAAAAAAACAATGTTCACTTATGAAGAATATATGATTTATGGGTAACAACATGAATTTTATGACCTTATCTGTATAAATTACCATATATATGCAAATTATTGAATTTTTCAAAAAAGACCATAGTATTCTGTACACTTCACTTGACATGAGTGTAAATTTTCATGGTGATCGGCTGCTAAGTAGCCAAGATCTTAAAGGACAATGAAATCCAGACAAAGTATTTCATGCACTTTAAGACACTAAATAGGTTGAATAGTCCTTGATTTGAGCACAATCGGTCAAGGAATAAGAAACTATGTCTCTTTGAAAAGAGCCATTTATTTCAACAAGTGACTCAAATTGGCAACGCACTCTGGCAAAGTTGTGGACTACTCCCCATACATTTTGTACACACACATTCCATTTTGTTCAATTTTCTCAAAATGTATGTTTACCTTTCGTTTGAGTTCAACTTAATTATGTTTTGTAGAATGCACTTATACACATAAGTTGGGAGAATGGACTTTGAAGGAAACTGTAAAAATGGGAACATTTTGTGTACAAAACATACAGTATTAGAGTGCGATGCCAATTTGGTTTCCCCTTTTATTATAATGTGAGTAAGGAAATCCTTTGATATTTAAAAACTTTTATGGTTTTTCATGCCTCGGGCTGAAAAAATTCTTCAATTCTTCAATTTTTTTCTTCATTTTTCTCCCTAAATCTATGTGTAATAATGGCAAAAGACGATTTAAGACAGCTTTGTCGTGCTACATGTAGACTTCGTTTGAAGGGGGATTGGGTGGAGTGGCGGTGCTGGGTTGGTGGGTGTTGAACCTACATATAAGGTTGAGTGACCTTGATGGGTGTCGAACCTGTATACGATTGAGCCCTGGAGTTCATCCACAGATTATAATAGACTACGGCTGTACCGCGTGCAATATACAATGCAGTGTGCACAATGCATTGTTGCACATCGGTTCCCATTTTATTTGCGCCCATATTTTGAGTTGGCCAAAGTCTATACTCTTATACCAGGGAGTTATCCCTGCTTATACAACCCGGTACAACCAGAGCCGTACAACGTGAACACGGGCACCGTGGCCGTGGCCGGTGCTCATTGTACCGTTGAAGCGCTAATAGCTCATTGATTGTAATAATGTACACCGTGTACATGTACCCGTATCCGTCTCGCAACGCATTACAACATAGCAATCTTTATCGCCAAAGGTACATTCAAGCAGCCTTCCTTATATATGGTGGCTTTATGGAGCGTGCAATACTACTGGTTAGACAATCGCATGTTTTCAACTTCAAGAGCAAACTTCTACGGATTTGATTCTGTAAATATTAAAAATACATGTATGTGTATGTATACATGACAATTAATAACAAACGTGGCGTGATGTAGAGTGTGTTACACAATCAAAAGTGGATAAAATCGACAAACAGCTACATATTTGTTATGAAATTGCCCTCGTGTTGCGACAAAGGACGTGTGCTCATGAATATTAATTATGATATTGGCCACTTTATTGATCGCGATTGCACGGTGTGTGCATAGAATGTGTCACTCTTCTAGTATAGTCGTAACGGCTGTTTGAACATAATTAACCACTCTGACCAACCAATTGGCGTAGCGTGAATGTACCTTTGGTGTGTGAGACGGAGGAGGGGGCCGGTGAGGGGCACGCAACGGGCCCGCACCG
>JBAMJV010013499.1:37500-51173 GCA_037951105.1 Echinarachnius parma
TATCATTAATATAATTATATTAAAAACAGTAAGGGACCTAAAATAGAGCCTTGTGGTACTCCGCACTTAACGGTGGAAATATTAGATGTTTTAGATTTTAAAATGACATATTGTTGTCTATTACGCAAATAATCTTCACACCAAGAAAGTACAGTTCCTCTAACTCCATTTGTTTTTAATTTACGAATTAATATACAATGGTCCATATTATCGAATGCCTTCGATACGTCAATAAAAACACCTACAGTGTGTTCTTTGTTAGCAAGGTAATCAATTATTTTGTCACTTAATTGTAGAATAGCGTTATCAGTAGAGTGATTCTTTCTAAATCCATATTGATTAGGAATTAATAAATTATTCATATTTAAGAAAGAATATAATCGTTTATATACTATTTTGTCTAATATTTTTGAAATGCTTGGTAATAAAGAAATTGGTCGATAGTTTGCAATATTAGATTGATCATCCTTTTTATATATCGGAATTATTTTCGCAATTTTGAGTGGGTCGGGGAAAATCCCTTGGGAAAGAGATACATTAAAAATATGTAATAACGGGGAAGCTATAAAGTGAATTATTTGTTTTAATAAAGATACACTTAATTCATCATAGCCGCTAGATTTACTACATTTTGAAGAACGTACAATTTCTAAAATCTCATGAATATTTGTTGGATTAAAAAATAAGGATTGATTAACATTTTCATTTAAGTATTTCAAAAAATCATTCTTTGTATCAATTATTTTGGAAGCTAAATCTGGTCCAATATTATTAAAGTATTTATTGAATGCATCAGCAACATCACTTGGGTCTTGAATGGGATGCCCATTATCTTTAAATTCAATATTATTTAAAGGTAACGTTGAGTATTGGTCAAACTTAACTTTAGTAACCAAAACCTGCACGATTACGGTACAAACTAATAGTTATAACTTCACCATGCTCAAAAAGTATACACAATTACAAACGACAAAGTAAAACCCCTGTTATCATTCAAAAAGAGCCGTTACAACTCAAGAGTCAAATTAACTCTAGAGAGAAGCGCTAGCGTTCTATGTCCTCCTAATACGGGACTGTAATGCGCGGTAATAGTTATCACGCATATTCATGTGTATCGCAAGCGCCGTTTGCCTTTCGCATTGCCGCGCCGCGGCGGCCATCGCATCACGATCATCTTTCGTTCAAAATTCTGTTCGGAGTCGCGCTAACACATGGAGAGAAGTCGAGGAGGCGCATATATCACTGAATTTTTGTGGAATGGAGGGAAAAATCATAATTTTAATCCACCCGACAGTTGGATCACATAATGGAGAGTGAATTGGTGGTAAGTACCGTATCATATTGTTTTAAGCACAATTAGCGTGCTTACAAATATTAATTTTTTATATATATATATATTTTTTTTTTTTTGGGGGGGGGGGGCACTTTGGAAATTACCAATACTCAAGGTTACCTTTAAAGTACTTATTTTCTTCCCTAAAATGTCATTAATTGTTTGCCATACTAATTGATTATCTTTACTATTTTCAATTTTATTAAAATAGTATAATTTGCGTGACAAACGAATAATTGAAGTCAATTTATGACTGTACTTTTTATATTTATTTTGATTTTCATTTATTATAAATTTTATATGTAATCGAAGTGATATTTTATATAGACGAGTTCCAGTAGATATTGATTTAATTATACCTTGAGTAATCCATGGTTGTTTATTTCTCTTTTTACTTGATTTAATTCTTGTGAGAGGTATATTTTTATCATAGAAACAAAGAAGTTTGTTTATGACTTTTTCTATTCACATCTCTTTCAAAATAAATGTCATACCAGCCTTCTTGACTCAAATCTCCCTTTAAGGATTCTACATTACGCTTTGTTTCATTACGTCGTGTTGAAAGTTCTTTATTGGGAGTTTTTAATTTGTGTTTATTATTCGGACATATCGTAAATATGGGTAAATGGTCTGAAATATCATAGTATATTATTCCATTCTGTTTATTGTCTAATACGTTTGAGAACATATTATCAATTATAGTATGAGTTACGTTGGTAATCCTAGTTGGTTTATTAATAAGAGATTTAAAAGAAAATGAAGATAATAAATTAGTAAAGTGTTGGCCAAGAACAGCATAAGGTAAGGACAGATCAATATTAAAGTCTCCCGTAATATATATTCAGTGGCGGATCTACGGGGGGGGGGGGGGGGGGGGGGGAGGGTTAGGGGGTTTAAACTAGATGGATCTTCGACTGCGCGCAGTCGAAAATGATGCCTCCGTCATTGCGCGATTTATATATATATCAAGCCCAAATTAACATACACAGAATTAATTCTGTTAAGTCAATTTTGATGGTAACCTCCCAGCTAGCCACCTGACGTCGTGCCGATGTCATAAGTTGTTGGCCGGATGTCGGCTTATCGCGGTTGGCTCGAGGTTAAAATGTCCGCCAGCCCAACATCGTAACCACGTCATTTTGTGATACGTCAATTTCTGACAATGGCCCAACATCAACTCATGACATTGGACCAACATAACATTATGATGTGGGCGCGAGGTTAAAATGTCCGCTAGCCTAACATTGTCCCAACATCATTTTGTGATGTCGGGCAAATGTCAATTTCCGACAATGGCCCAACACCAAATCCTGACATAGGACAGATATCAAATTCTGATGTGGGCTCGATGTTAAAATGTCCGCCAGCCCAACATCGTCACCACGTCATTTTGTGATACGTCAATTTCTGACAATGGCCCAACATCAACTCATGACATGGGACCAACATAACATTATGATGTGGGCGCGAGGTTAAAATGTCCGCTAGCCCAACATTGTCCCAACATCATTTTGTGATGTCGGGCAAAAATGTCAATTTCCGACAATGGCCCAACACCAAATCCTGACATAGGACAGATATCAAATTCTGATGTGGGCTCGACGTTAAAATGTCCGCCAGCCCAACATCGTAACCACGTCATTTTGTGATACGTCAGTTTCTGACAATGGCCCAACATCAACTCATGACATTGGACCAACATAACATTATGATGTGGGCGCGAGGTTAAAATGTCCGCTAGCCTAACATTGTCCCAACATCATTTTGTGATGTCGGGCAAATGTCAATTTCCGCCAATGGCCCAATATCAAATCCTGACGTTGGGCCAACATCAAATTCTGACGTTGGCCCGACATTACAATGTCCGCAAGCCCGACATTAGCCCAACGTTATTTTTTATTGTTGGCCCAATATCAAATATTGACGTTCGACCGACGTTTGATGCTGGACCAACATCAAAATTTGACAATGGCCCAATGTCATTAATATGACATCTCCAATAAGAGGTCGACCTAATATAGCGCCGATGTTGGGACTGGTATCAATTTAAGAGGTCGCTACCCAGCTAGTCACCTGACGTTGTGCCAGCATTGGGCCAATGTAAAAAGTCGTTTTAAGACGACGTTGGGCCTACATTAAAAATCCGACGTCGCCGCGACGTAAACATGTCCGCCAGCCCAACATCAGCGCGGCGTTTTTGTTTTTTTAATGCTGGCCAAACGTCATTTTGCGATTTCGACCCAACATCAATTATTCAGTCAGTGGTCAGTCATGGTTGTGAAATTAATGTCGGGACAATGTTAGTAATGAGACAAGAATAAGACATCTCAATTTTTACGTCAAACCGAAATCCTACGACGTCAGAATGGGCAGCAGTGAATCAAGTCGGCTAATAGTCATTAAGTTGATGTTGAGCCGATGTCAATGATCCGACATGAATATGACATCTCAATGATGACGTCAATGCGATATCCTGCCGATGTCAGAACTGACAGCAATGAAACAAGTCTGCAAATGATCATAAAAGTGATGTTGCGCCGATGTCAATAGTCGGACATGAATATGCCATCTCCAATATGACGTCGGGCTAATATCGCGCCGATGTCGGAAAAGATAGCAATTAAGGAGGTCGGTAAATGGTAGTAAAATTGATATCGGTCCGATGTTATTAATTAGACATGAATGTGATAAATATGTCAGGCTGATGTAAGAACTTGCAGCAATGAAACAACTCGGCAAATGGTCATTTAATTGATGTTGTGCCGAAGTCAATGATTAGACATGAATATGACATCTCAATGATGACACCATAGCGATATCCTGCCGATGTCAGAACTGGCAGCAATGAAACAAGCCGGCAAATGGTCGCCAGTTTCGACATCGGTACAACATTGACCCAACGTCATATTTGAGCTGTCATATTTATGTATATTTAATAACATAAGCCCAACATCAATTTTGCAATCTTTGACTGACCTCTTAATTTGCTACCAGTTCCAACATCTGCGCGATATTAGCCCGACGTCATATTTGAGATATCTTATTCATGTCGGATTAGTGACATCGGCACAACATCAGTTTAATGACCATTTGCCGACTGGTTTAATTGCTGTCAGTTCTGACATCGGCAGGATATCGCTTTGGCGTCATCATATAGAGATGTCATATTGAGGTCCAATTAATAACATAGGCCAGACATCAATTTCACAACCATGTACCCACCTCTTAAATTGCTACCAGATACAACATCATCACAATATCGGACTGACGTCATAGTAGAGATGTCATATTTATGTAGGAGTAATGACATCCGCCCGACATCTATTTCACAACCTTTTACCCACCTTTAAAATAGTAAAGTTCCGACATCTGTGTGGTATAGGCCCAAAGTCATATTTTGGATGTCATATTTATGTCTAATTAATAACTGTGACCCGACATCAATTTCACAGCATTTTACCGACCTCTTAAATTACTACCAGTTCCAACATCGGGGCGATAGAAGGCCGATTTTATATTTGAGATGTCATATTCATGTCGAATTATTGACATCGGCACAACATCCATTTAATGACTATTTAATGATTAGTTTCATTGGTGCCATTTATGACATCGGCAGGATATCGCTTTGGCGTCATAATTGAGATTTCATATGGATGTCCAATAAAACTCATTAGTCCGACATCAATGTTACAACCATTTACCGACCTCTTTAATTGCTACCAGTTCCAACATCGGCGCGAAATTATCCCGACGTCATATTGGAGATGACATATTCATGTCAGAATATTGACATCGGCTGAACATCGATTTCATGACTATTTGCCGACTCGTGTCATTGCTGCCAATTCTGACATCGGCGCGTTATCGGCTTGACGTCATATTTGTGATGTCATATTGATGTCCAATTAAAAACATCCGTCCGACATCAATTCCACATTCAACCATTTACCGACCTCTTAAAATGATATATTCCGACATCGGTACAACATTGGCCCAACGTCAAATTTGAGATGTCATATTCATGTTGGTTTATTGACATCGGCCCAACATTAATATTACAACCCTCTATCAAGCTCTTAAATTGGTACCAGTTTCGGCATTGGTGCGATTTTAGCGCGACGTTTTATTTGAGACGTATTTTTTTCGTCAACTTAATGACATCGGCACGACATTCAACTACAACCATTTTCCGACTTATTTCATTTCCAAAACCTCCAACTTAAATTCGACGTTGGCGTAATGTTGGCGCGACGTCTGTTTGCCGACCGCGATCTTGCCGACGACCTGCCGACACCGGTCCGACGTCAGTTAGCTAGCTGGGTACTTATATTTTTGTTAACTTGCTTTGAAAATCTATACTGAATTGAATTTCGTTTAATCGATTACAAACATTAGTAATTCAAAAGTTAAAAAAAAAAAAGTATTGCTATCGGGAAATTCATGATCGATTATAAGCGATCGTAAGTGAAATGAAAATTTTCGATTTTTGGAATTATTTATATAAAAAAATATACTTTTGTCATGTCCTTGCTGCTGTATATAATTTAGAAGGATATATAAGAATATAAATAACACCTTAAATAGTGTTATGAATATGATTTGAAGGTGGATTATTTCAAATTCAACGCTCTACAAATACTAACTATTACAAAACATACATGCTAAGAAGAGGTGTATATATAGTATACCGATTGCGACCTATGTTTGTAGGACGATAGGATAATAGGTTTAGGAGTAGGCAATAGGTATAGGAATAGGATATTTATGATTTATGAATGAATGTGTGTAAAGGTTAAACAAAATGCATGGAATGCATGGATTGGACGTGGAATCTATGCATGTTTTCCAATTTCTTTTTACGTTTTTGATGTTGGTCCTACGTTGGCCATTTGACATTGGGCCATTGTCAAATGTTGATGTTGGTCCAGCATCAGAAAATGACGTTGGGCCAATGTTGGGTTAGCGGACATTCAAACGTCGGGCGAACGTCAAGATTTGATGTTGGGCCAACGTCAAGATTTGATGTTGGGCCAACAATAAAAAATAACGTTGGGCTAATGTCGGGCTGACGGACATTTTAATGTCGGGCCAACGTCAGAATTTGATGTTGGCCCAACGTCAGGATTTGATATTGGGCCATTGGCGGAAATTGACGTTGGACCAACATCACAGAATGATGTCGTGACAATGTTGGGCTAGCGGACATTTTAACCTCGAGCCGACATCATAATGTTATGTTGGTCCAATGTCATGAGTTGATGTTGGGCCATTGTTGGAAATTGACGTTATGCCAATATCACAAAATAACGTAGTGACGATGTTGGGCTGGCGGACATTTTGACGTCGAGCCCACATCATAATTTGATATCTGTCCTATGTCTGGATTCGGTGTTGGGCCATTGTCGGGAATTGACATTGGCTCAACATCACAGAATGATGTCGTGACAATGTTGGGCTAGCGGACATTTTAACCGCGAGCCGACATCATAATGTTATGTTGGTCCAATGTCATGAGTTGATGTTGGGCCATTGTCGGAAATTGACGTTATGCCAATATCACAAAATGACGTAGTGACGATGTTGGGCTGGCGGACATTTTAACGTCGAGCCCATATCAGAATTTGATATCTGTTCTATGTCAGGATTCGGTGTTGGGCCATTGTCGGAAATTGACATTTGCCCGACATCACAAAATGATGTTGGGACAATGTTAGACTGGCGGACATTTTAACGTCGGGCCGTCGTTAAAACTTGATGTTCTCTTAACGTCAGGAATCGATGTTGGGCCTACGTTAGAACTGACATTGGGCCATTGTCAATAATTGATGTTGGGCCGAAATCGCTAAATGACGTTGGGCCAGCATTAAAAAAAGACGTCGAGCTGATGTTGGGCTGGCGGACATTTTAACGTCTCGGTGACGTCGCATGTCGCATGTTGGCCCAACGTCCCCTTACAACGAAAATGACATCGGCCCAACGATGGCACGACGTCAGGTGGCTAGCTGGGCTGTCTATCAGATCTTGACATATCACAATTATGAGCTATATATAAGTGACCTTGACCTTTGCCCTCATTCAAATTCAAATTATAGGTACCAAGTTTGACGGTTATTTGTCAACTGATTATTGAGATAATTTTTAAAAATGAGTCTGTGACCTTGACCTTTGACCTCATGACCCCAAAATATAATGACTACAAATGCTCTCTAAGATACATTCAGGTACCAAGTTGGATTGAAATCTGACATTCAGTTCTTGATATTTCCAATTACAAGCTATTTTTGCATGTATAATGAGCCGTGTGACCTTTGATATTTGACCTCATGACCCCAACATGTAATCAGTTCATCGGCTCCTCAAGATACATACATGTACCAAGTTTGGGCAGAATCTGTCAAGCGGTTCTTGAGATAACGTGATCACAAGGTATTTTTGCATATAAAATGAGCCCTGTGACATTTGACCTTTGGCCTCATGACCCCAAAATCTAATCAGTTCATTGGCTTTTTAAGATACATACATGTACCAGGTTTGGTCAGAATCCGTCAATCCGTTCTTGAGATAACGCGATCACGAGCTATTTTTGCATATATAATGAGCTCTGTGACCTTTGACCTTTGACCTCATGACCCCAAAATTTAATCAGTTCATTGGCTTCCCAAGATACATACATGTCGCAAGTTTTGTGAAAATCCGTCAATCGGTTCTTGAGATAACGCGATCACGAGGACGTACGGACGTACGGACGGACGGACAACCCGAAAACATAATGCCTCCGGCAACTTCGTTACGGAGGCATAAAAATCACTTACGGGGGTTCAAAATAGCTAAAAAAAATCGCCGCTTCGCGGCTCGTGGACGAGGCTCCGCATCGTCATTGGGTCAAACCCCCCTTTAGCAAAAAGCTACATCCGCCCCTGTTATATGTCTTTATTTTCTCTAGAAACAAATTCAAGACATGATTCTAATTTATCTAAAAATGTGTCGGCTACATTGTTAGGTGGTCTATACAATACCCCAACAATGTTATTCTCATGTTTATCATCAATAATTTATAAAAAAAAATGTTTCAATTCCTTCAATTTGAATATCATGTCTTATTTTATATTGTAAATCATTACGAATATAAAAAGCGACACCTCCTCCTTTTCCATTTTACGGTATGTATGAATTCATTCATAATTCTCAATATTAAATATTGGAGGAGAAGTTGAGTGTAACCAAGTTTCAGTAATTCCTATCAAAGAAAATGGAAATGTGTTTAGGGTAAATACAAATTCTTCAAAATTATAAAAATTATTTTGTAAGCTTCGAATATTAATATTCAATCAACTAAAACTGTAAAGATTATTATTAGGTCCAATTGAATTAAAAGTTGAATTAAATTCACTAGTAGTATAATATTTACTCTGGAGTGTGAAATCTTGATCATTCAAAATATTATCAAAAGCCATACAAATTAAAAATTTGGTGTGGCAACCTGTATAAATGACTATTGTGTGTTAGGTGCGTCCATGTGCGTGTATAAGTGCAAGTGCATTTGTTTTGAGTGTCGACAAAAAACAACACAAATCAGGGGGGTGTATATGTTCACTTGTGTGTGACTATCAGGCATACTTGGGGCTAGTGACAGTATTTAAACGTATTTAAATTCATTTATTTATTTCTATGTTTTTTATATTTTTCATATTATTATTTTGAAATTACAGGAACTAATTATTTTCAATACATATTTAATATTACCTTTTAGGTTACACAAACAAAAATGGGTTGGCCTATATAAGGGAGTAAAGAAGGAAACTCATCGTCGAGAGCTGGATTATGATTGACATCCATGATTACATCCATGAAATCAAAATGTATGTAAAAACTCTAGAAATTGTTATATTTCAAGTTAAAAATACCCTTGAAATTCGCCTATTTTTACTTGCATTATCACCCTACGCGGCCTAATATAGTATTGAAAAAATGTAAATTGTACTTTGATGTACCAAGAGGACGATCACAAATGATCATATCCATATTTTGTATAACATCTAACAACTTTTCTGATTGGATAATCAGAGAGATATCTTAGTAAGCCAATAAGAAATATCGACAGAAAAATCGACAAAAAAATATACGGGAAAGGCCGGTCGCGTACCGTACAATGGCAGCGATAGCTTTTCCGGCGTGCACACGTACGTGGAAGAGATTAGGAGGAATAATCTCTGAAACTTAAAGTTAAAGCTTAATCGGGCAAGAACAAGAAAACTATGTCTATTTATTACTGTGGGGAAATCAAATTGGCAACGCACTCTGATATGTTTTCTACATAAATGTTCCCATTTAAAAAGTTTTCTTCATTGTCACACTTTTCCATTCCCCCAACTCATTTTATGTATAATTGCATTCTACAAAACATAATCATATTGAACTCAAACGAAGGGTAAACATAATTTTTGAGAAAATTGAACAAAATTTTGTGTACAAAGTGTACGGTACGGGGAGTAATCCACAACTTTGCCAGAGTGCCTTGCTAATTTGAGTCACTTGTTGAAATAAATGGCTCTTTTCAAAGAGCCATCGTTTTCTTATATCTTGACAGATTGTGCTCAAATATCCAGGTATCCAAGTATTCATCCTATTTAGTGTATTATAGTGCATACACAAATTTGTCTGGATTTAATTGTCCTTTAAGATCTTGGCTGCTAATCAGCCGATCACCATGCACGCATGTCAAGTGAAGTGTAAAGAATACTATGGACATTAATTGTTTTCCTTGGTTCCTTGGTTCCGTAAATGGTGGTAATTAATTATATTGTTTATGAATAACACAACACTTTGTAGTTCATATCACACAACAGTATCAACACGTAATGCTGTAATTTCTGTACGTGGTTGTCCCCTTTTAAATCCCTATAAGCACAATGAATAACATTTCCTGACTAATGCAATTACATTCAAAATCATAACAATTTTTCATCATTTGCAAGCAAAACGTTAAGCGTTGTATATCAATCATGTTATATAATCTATAAAAAAAAAAAAAACCGCTGAAGTTGATATCGCAGCCCAGACAAAACTGTCCCCCATCAGTCCCATAGTTACCGTCTTCGCACCGCTACTCTTGACCTGGTGTTCATCCATACGATATCCTTTTTCCAGTTCGTCGCCATTAGCGGGTATTTCCGCCGGCAAACAGACCTTGCTCAAAAGAGAAACAAAATCCTGGCCAGCCGATTCGGGTGGAGACGCACAAACTATCCCGAAGCTGACGCGAGATTTGTGGAGCCATTGGCGGAGTCCCGATAACGAGCAGTCGCATCGCCAGGGGTTTGGGTCGAGGTAGATGGACGGCAGGAACAGCGGGAGCGACGACACCCTGATGGACATCAGCTCGTTGAACCCGAGGCGAAGAGTGAAGTGGCTCTGGTCGACGAAGGCAAATGAACCAAGGAACTGGAGACGGTTGTGTTCCAAGTCAAGCTCGATGATGTGCATACAACCCTTGAAGGCGAATGAAGGAATGCTTCGAAGTAGGTTGTGACGCAGGGAAACTTTTTGCAAGTCCGGTAACTGACGAAACGGGCGACCTGTCAGTGAGGCTATCTTGTTACTGCTTAAATTTAAAGTAGATGTAAAAGTACTATTCAACTGAGGAGGGTACACCATATCGTTGCAACAAAGTTGAAGTGTCGAAACGCGGGTCGGGAATATTACCGATGCGTGCTGAAATAACGAGACGTTGTTCATTTCCAAAATCGGTATCTCCAACGACGAGCCGAGTTCTAGCTTTTGCAGGGATGTATGGGATAACAATAGATTTATGGTGCGTGGATGTCTTAAGAGCGGCAAGAACAATAGGGGATTTCCGCGAAGGTTTAGACTTGTTAGAAGGAAACAACGGTCAAAGAAATTCGAATCGATATGTGAAATTTCGTTCCACTGCAAGTCTAAGTGCTTCAGCGTACACATATTGGATTCATTCGATCCTTGGCGTGTGCAGAAAGGTGAAGCAGATACATCTCGGATGTTATTATACGCACCCGAAAACCCGTTGAGCCACAATGGTATGGCGATGCTATTAAGCTCGTTATTGTCGATATGGATATAACGGAGGTTACACATTCCCGAGTTCTCTGTATTCAATTTACGGATGACGTTGTTTTTCAAATTTAGAGTAAGCACTTTTAAAAAGTCAATGAAATCGAACAAATTCACCGTCTCAAGTTTATTTCTTTCAAGAACAATAGACATGACGTTATCATGTCCTAGATTTGATAGGTCCGATATATTGTTATGTCCAATATCAAGCTCATGCAGACGTCCATAAGCCTGCAAACTAGTTTCCCCAATTTCTACTAAAATGTTAGAACTTACATCTAAATATGTGAGGATAGGCAGGGAATACAATTCGGGAAGTGCCTTGAGTCGATTTCCGCTTAAGTACAGCCTTTCTAGATTGGTACAATTGAATGAATCTTGGCTGATAAATGTTATACGGTTAAAAGCCAAGTTGAGAATAACCAGGCGCGGCATGTTGGGTAGTCCTTCAATAGTGCTTAACATATTACTCTTCATGGAGAGTTTGCTCGTAATCGGTAAATCAGGGAAAGATCTGGTCAGTACCCTGATCTTATTTCTTTCCAAGACAAGTAAACTTATTCGAGGGACATCTATGAGAAAAGAAAGATCTGTTAGTTCGTTTCCTTGCATATCTAATACTGAAAGGCCTATTTCAGATATTCGTTTACAACCCATTATTGTTTTTATATCATGGGAATCGTTTCTTACTGTATTACAGGAAAATTCCAAGTGACTGATTTTGTTGTTAGCAGCAATAATACGGTTCAAATTCGGAAAGGCAGATGTATCAATGGATATGTTTCCAACCAATTTTGAAGAAGATAGGACGAGGGAGGATAGGCTAGGTAAATACGGCATGTGGACAAGAGTTTCCACTGCGTTCTGCTTCAATTCCAACGTTTGCAGAGACTCACTTCGGACGAGGTCGCTGAAGAACCGTTTCATGGTGTGTATGCTGACATTGGTAGCGAGTAACCGCGTAATATTATGGAACCACGATTGTGGGAGATACGCGAGGTTCGTGTGCGAGATATCAAGTTGCAGACTGTTACAAGGAAGTGGCTGGTCTTCCACAGTAATAATAGGGTTTCCTTTAAGATCTAGATATGTAATGCGTGTGAGGTTCTGTAGATCGGGTAGGAAGCGAATCAAGTTATTCCTTGCGTACACTATTCGCACGCGATCCGCATATCGCATTAGTGGAACATCGAAGGTGGTCAGACCAGCTTCATCTACGATCAGAGTTTCTACTCTACATGCTAGTTCCGATAAACCAGTCTCAAAATAATTCCTCGCGAGGGACAAAATCAACCCATGGCTGATACTAAGAATGTCTTGAAATGAAGGACCATCCGTCATATAATTCGAACTGAGGTCCAGTAAACTAAGCGACGGAAGATGTCTTATCGCATAATTCGGATCAGCGATGCGGTTTGCTCTCAAACCTAGTTCTTTGAGTCGTGGTAGACCGGAGAAAGCATTCGGCATTAAACTGGATATGACATTCCCATGTAGCTTCAACACCAAGAGACGGTCAAGATCGTTAAAGGCTCTATTTGGGATCGTGTGAATTATGTTATAACCCAAATTCAAGATAGTTGCGCTAGAAGGCGTATGTCGCGTCGGGACACTAGTCAGGTGCCTTTGATAACAGTCTACAACAGTATGTGTTCGCTGACCATGCATGGTATAGGATCTTTCTCGACAGGAACACGACGGATGGCACAACGGGTCTGCCAATGCTCCACAAGACAGGATGAAAGAGGTCGCAATCACGAGTCGTAAACCTACGAATTTGGAAGAATTCCGCTTGATGTTTGTTAATGGTCCCATCTTTGACGAGCTTTGTTTGATGTTCATAGATGTTTCCATTTTGGACGTCGGTGTTGAACTATCGAGTTCTGATCAACTTACTGATTACCTGATGTTGGACAAACCACAGTGCACGTCACAGATGGGTAGAAAGAATAGGATATAATGATACTGCGTTCTGGTATTTATAGTCACCTAAACTACACATATACCTGTGGCATAGTTATAGAGGGAGGCTTAAGGCAGGTTTGAATCTATAGTGGAGGCTCTAAGGTCATGGGGTGTGCACTTCTGGACAAAAGCATGAAATTTGGCACACAGATAGTTGAGACCTTCCTCTACAAGAAATTTGATGGAAGCAATTTTGCACGGCCCATTCTTGGCCGCCATCTTGAATTTCAAAATGGCCGCCATCTGGCATCTGTTTTCATCAATATCTCAGCAATTAAATCAGCTA
>JBAMJV010013500.1:0-37500 GCA_037951105.1 Echinarachnius parma
CATCATCATCCCTATCATCATCTTCATCTTCATCTTCCTCATCATCACCATCTTCATGATCATCACCGCCATCATCATGGGGGCTGCGTGCATCTCTTGGGGCACCCCTCTCCACCCCTCCGGGCATGCACGGAGCCTGGGGGCTCCTTGCATCTCTTTGGGCACCCCTCGGGGGGGGGGGGAGGAGGAGGGGCAAAGCACCTCAAATTTTGGGGAAAATCTTGTTCTTTTAAAGAATTTCATATCACCCTCATCGTCATCCACCGCATCATCATCCCCATTATTCATCATCATCACTGCCATCATCATCATAATCATAATCATCATCATCATCATCATCATCATCACCAAATCTCACTGCCATCATTATCACCATCCTCATGACCATACTTCTTCATCATCATCATCACCCATATAGGCATGCATTTGTTGACTTCAGACCCCCCCCCCCCCCCCCCCCCCCAGCTAAGTTGCTTCGCTCCCTCAGCCTCGGGCTTGGTCGCTTCTCTCCCTCTTTTGTAACTGTAAACTTTGGCCTCCATGATATTATGGGGTCAAAGGTCAAATGAGGGTCAATGTGAAGTTTTACCCCAGGTCGAAAAAACGGTTGAAACCAGTTGGAAATTCAACTGGTTTTTACTGGTTTTTAACTAAATAGCTCCCAGTAAGAATCCAGTAAAAATCCAGTAAGGCTGACCAGTAAGAATCCAGTAAAAATCCAGTAAGGCTGACCAGTAAGAAGACCAGTTAAAGTAGTTGGTATCAACTGGTATTTTGAATTGGTTTCAAACTGGTATTTCTGTTGGTTTTAACTGGTCTTCTGTGCATCTGTCCATTTATCTTTACCCAGGTCGAAAAAACAGTTGAAACCAGTTGAAACCAGTTGGAAATTCAACTGGTTTTTACTGGTTTTAACTGGCATCAAGCGGTAGCAGTTTACATTCCCGGTTCCCAGTAAAGATAAATGGATAGATGCAGCAGTCCAGTTAAAACCAATAGAGATACCAGTTGAAACCAATTCAAAATACCAGTTGGAACCAACTACTTTAACTGGTCTTCTTACTGGTAAGCCTTACTGGATTCTTACTCGATTCTAATTGATTCCAGTTGATTCCAGTGTACCAATTTCCATATTGAAACCAGTTGGCCAACTGGTGGTATCAACTGGTACCAGTTGGCAACTAATTTTCAACTGTTTTTTCGACCTGGGAATATGTTTATAAAATTACATCACAACATAATAATGGCAAAGAGAATAAGAGGAGGGCAAACTAAATAATATTTGGATGATCTATGGTCTGATTGATAGCTAGCTAGTTAGTAGTGAGAATGATAGAAAGATAGATAGAATGATAAATAGATAAGTAAGTAAGTAGGCCTAGGTAGGTAGGTAGATATAGATAGATAGATGGATGGATGGATGGATGGATGGATGGATGGATGGATGATCGATGGGTGGATAGATGGATAGATAGATAGATAGATAGATAGATAGATAGATAGATAGATAGATAGATAGATAGATTTTTTTTTGGGGGGGGGGGGGGGGAGGCACGGGGGGCGGGGGGGGGGGGGAGAAGGGGTTTGTGGCTTTTATAATCGATTGTAAGTTACAATTAACTAACTGTAAGTCAGACCATTTGCGTGTTTAAAATGATAATACTTGCACATTATAGAAACATATAGAACACATGATCTGACTTACAAACAATTGTAACATACACTCGATCTCTTTTTAATTATTTAGCCCTGCATTGGTAGTCTCTCTTTAAAGCACATTTTATTAATGTTTTCTGCACCGATTTCATTTTCAATCTTTATGTGGATATATGCCATGACATAAAGACTCAAATCCAAGTGTGAGAATTCTTATTTAGCAATAGATCTTTAGTGTTTTTCAAAGTCTAAATCAAATGGTAAATATAAACTTAATGTGTCTTGAATATGACAGCTATTAAATTGTATTGGTGTTTACTCACTGTGCGCGTTTGTACGCGGTATAGTGCATGTTTCAATTAGCTGTCGTTGCATGATTTTGTGCCTAAATTTGTAGGACTACATCATACAAGATTTAGGGGTGAGAAGAATGCTTGCTTTTTATAACAAATAACAGGACCAGGCATAAATGTGGTGCATAGACATTTCTGCAATATATTAATCCTTTCACCCTCCTCTTATTTTTCCAGATCGAGCCAGCAACGGCAACGGAACTACGCACCAAACAGCCGCCCGCCCGCCCGCCCGCCCGCCTGCCTGAGCTCGCGACGAGGTACGAGCAGCTAGCAGCCTCTGGCTGAAACCAATTGGCCCTAAAAACTCACAGGTACACATCAATATTTAGAAATAAAAGCGCTAATTCATGCAGTTTCGCACACCTGTACATTTTTGTTGGCATATTTCGTGTATTAGGCACCACCATGACTATGACTACTGCACTAAGAACAATTCGCACAGAAGTTCAGACCTACTCTGATGTCAACGAGGGGCAAATAAGTTTGTAAAACTTTATAAGCCCACATCCAAGGTATAATTCCTGTGAACAGATACTCGATAGAGCAAATCAACTTCAAGGCATATCGTTCAGTTACTTGATAAATCTATCACTAATCATTGCCTTGACATTATAATTTTTATTTTTGGTGGTCGGACATTGGTCTTAGTGTACTGCTATGTGCTAGCTATAGGCCAAAACCTAACCCTAATTAACCCTAACCATAACCTTTATTTTCATAACCCTAAATCTGGGGGCTTTGGGTCAGATTAGTTTTATGCCAATTTTGTTTAAAAGGTGTGCGAAACTGCATTAGCGCCGAAATAAAAGCCTGGAGCAGACACACACACACATCACAGCACAGGAATGCAATGCTCTGCATTGGCATTGCAAAATAACAATCTGGGCGAGTTAGCTCTGTCTGCACCGGGCTAAGTTAACCCTAATCTAACTCTAGCTCCACGCTAGCGTTCTCTAGAGTTAAGCCCCTTTCGCTGACAGTAACAGGCGCTCCCCCCTTCTTTCCCCCCCCCCCCCCCCCCCCCCCCCCCGTCTGCCCTCACAACCAGTGTTAAAAGGCAAATAACAGTATTGGAAAATACCCACACAAAAATAATGTAGCTTCATTTCTTATTTAAAAAAACCCTTTAGCAAATCTCATGCAAGCATTAAGTATATGGTTGGTGCATACAGGCCGAGCTGGTGATGAATTTTATAATAAACGTTTCAACTTATAATGTGGTTCTGATTTTTCCACACAAACCCCTCCAATTAGTTTTGTCTACTTTCAGTAACTTTCCCAATACTGTTATTCTGGAACAGAGTCCAGTAAGTTTTGAGGATGTTTATATAATTGTTTTGTCATAATAAAAGAAAACCCATATTGGGTTGAAATTTCCAGATAATTCTTCTTGTCCACATTGAGTTGTTATTATCAATATGTTAGTACAGCGCTTCTCAACCTTTTTCACCCAGAGGCCCACTTTGGCCCATACAAATTTGTTCGCGGCCCACTTTGGCCCTTACACATTTTTTTGAGGCCCACCTTACAAAAACATATTTGGAAAAAATGACAAAATTACAATTAAACAGAAGAAATAGAAAACTGTGTGATATCTATGTCAGTTGCGATGCCGAAAATTGTCTACATGCCTTTAATGAGACACTTGAGCTTGCTTGTGGGAAATAGAAGGTCAAAACTCAAATCGTGGTAGTATGTAATATAATATAGCTAAATTTCAGCTGTGGTCATTTAAAAAAAAGACACATCTTATTTTCTTTTTTAATCTATTTTTAAAATTTCATTTTGGCCAACCTCGCGGCCCACCTGAAAGAGGTTCGCGGACCATTGGTTGAGAAGCACTGTGTTAGTATCAATGTGTTTCAATGTTTTTGTTCTTGTCTTATTGTCTAATGTATGGTTTGTAAAATTAGTAAAATGGAAGCCATATCTTGATTATCATTCATCATCCCCCTCCTCCTCCTCCTCCTCATCCTCATCATCATCTTCATCCTCCTAATTCTCGTCATCATCATCAGCATCCTTATCATCCTCGTCATCCCCATCATCCTCATCATATGTATGTGTGTGTGTGTGTGTGTGTGTGTGTGTGTGTGTGTGTGTGTGTGTGTGTGTGTGTGTGTGTGTGTGTGTGTGTGTGTGTGTGTGAGTGAGTGAGTGAGTGAGTGAGAGAGAGAGAGAGAGCTATGGTGGTCCCCTTTAATCTTTGTTTCTGAAATATTAATAGCAGAGCAATTGTTGGCATAGCAAATGCCATGGAAGCACATGTTCATGTGAACACAAGTCATAGTAGAAGTCTGTGCTCCTTCTGAAATTCAACAACATGCAATTGAGATTGAACTAAACATGTGAAGAGTGTTCATTATTACCCACGCCGATGAAATCGGCAGGGGGTTATGTAAAGGGTTCCGTATGTTTGTTTGTTTGTTTGTTTGTTTGTTTTTTTTTACCCACGCCGATGAAATCGGCAGGGGGTTATGTAAAGGGTTCCGTATGTTTGTTTGTTTGTCTGTTTTTTTTTTTTTTTTTTTGTTTGTTTGTTTGTGTACAAGATAACTAGAGAACGGGTGAACGGATTTGCACCAAATTTTCAGGGAATGTTTGGATAGTGACATGGAAGAATCGATTAGATTTTGGTGATGATTGGTTGACCCCTGCAAATTCTGTGGAACCTTGAAGTTTGAGTATGTATTTAATTAGGCATCGTCATTCGGCGTTACATGGCGTGCGCGCATGGGCCATATTTTTGTACACGTAGTTTGCGCGATGTTTGGCTGTGGGCAATGCAACTTCGCTATTGCAAGGGTGGAGGGATATACTATTTTTCCAAATGTAATGCGGTCAAACAGCTGATTGAACCACGTAATATGCATGTGAAGTATACACAAGAGATGCTTGCGATGATTATAGATCCGGTTCGTGTTTTGAATCGAGAAACTCGACCAATTTCAACCTCCGTAAGTCATTTTTTGCCGCATTTTCGCAGTGAACTTTGTTGAAATCTCAAATTTTCGAGCAATCGGAAGTAGGGTGCACTTTGGAAACTTACATTTTTGGATGATTCAGGTGTTTTTACGATATATTTGTCAATAATTTTGTACACTGCCTCGCCATGGGGCTGCCGCGCCGCAAGCAAGCGGCCTACACCCTGGCCTAGGCATTTTCACCAAATCGTGCCTAAAACGCGCTGGTTAGCCTGCGGTAAGCAAAACAGGGTTGAGGCCGACGAAGGGGTAGAACAGGGCTAATGGGAGGCGTGGGTATGCTGACTTTGTCGGCCTTCTAGTTTTTTTTTTTTTTTTTTTTGTTTGTTTGTGTACAAGATAACTAGAGAACGGGTGAACGGATTTGCACCAAATTTTCAGGGAATGTTTGGATAGTGACATGGAAGAATCGATTAGATTTTGGTGATGATTGGTTGACCCCTGCAAATTCTGTGGAACCTTGAAGTTTGAGTATGTATTTATTGGTACGGAAATTGACAACAATTACGGGAGTACGGAATGGCGCTGAAATGTTACGGATTTTGGGAAATCCGATAATGCACTACCGTCTATGCATTTCTATTTGTGCTCCGTGCGATCGCGATGGCACACACGCACTAATGTACTTATCACACACACACAGTCTCTCTTCTCCTCTCCCTTCTCACACTAGTCTCTCCTCGTCTCTCCCGTCTCAAATCATTTCAAGAAAACAACGTGGCGCACACGCCATGCCAATAGATGTACTTACACATAGTACACACCCGCATGTAATGTGTTGTGCATATTGCAATGCATAAATATTAGGCATATCTATACTACACAGGCAGCTAGTAAAAACACGTGCGAATCGGCAGATAGCTGTCATGAAAAGATCTAAAATCATATTTATGCAAGAGAAATGGACATAAAAGTTTGCAGAATCAGGAAGATAAGGTATCTGTTATTGTTTGTAATAGTTTATTTTGTTTGAATTCATGATTTATGTTACATTTATCGCCAATAAATTGGACAGATGTCGGCATTTTCAAGCCCTCCCTGCAGGCATACCCAGTCAGCATAGTTTACTATGCCTGGAGTTGTGGGGGATTCTGTTCAACGGTTGATCACTATGTTTTTAGGATGCATCGGTAAGCAAAACAGGGTTGAGGCCGACGAAGGGGTAGAACAGGGCTAATGGGAGGCGTGGGTATGCTGACTTTGTCGGCCTTCTAGTTATTTTACCTGTCGTTTAAAGTTCTGTTGTATATACAGTCATACCTTCGAGATCAAAATCGATCTCGAGATACTCAACACTGCTCTATACCAACGTAAACTACCTCTTTAAAGCCTTCTTAAAAGTGTGATGATACCCCTACCAACACATGCATCTTTAAAAAATACATACACAGTGGCGTAGCGATGGGGGGGGGGGGGGGGGGGGCACACGGGGGGCACGTGCCCCCCCCCAATAATTTGGAAAAACAATAGAAAACAGAAGGGGACATTTTTTGAACAAACAAAGGAAATACATAAGGGCCCCCCCCCCCCCCCCCCCAATCAGTCCAACAACGCTACGCCATGGGCATATAATTACAAATCCAGCCATCAGTATCACATCACATCACATACTTTTGTCCTACGATTGCGTCTAGAGAACACATCATAATCTATATGTTGAGAAAAAAAAAGGTCATGTAATGTACATGAAAGAAAGATTTCTGCTGACTGTTCAACAAAAGTGTTGATATTTACTGTCCCTGCAATTCCATATTTGATGTGTAACAGAACTAAATAGCACATTATTGCTGGATTTGCAGCTAGTGACATAATAATCTTCACATACATTGACCACCTAGCTAAGTACTGTATAGTGCGTGATAAACCATGACATAGTACATCTACAGTGTTTTGAATATATATGGGTTTCCCCGCAGGCATATTTCGCAATTAAGGCAATTTACAAACAAATACAAGGTAATGTCTAAAGTTCAATGCACAACTCAGTGGCGTAGTATGGTTGGACTCGTTTGGGAGGGGGGATACAAATTATTAGAGGAGGATACTAATTATTGGAGGGAGGGCACACTCTTATGTTTTGTATTTTGTTTGTCAATTTATTTGGGGTATTAAACACCCCCCCCCCCTCTTCCCGCCCCGCCCCCTATAGCTACACCAGTGGTACAACTGGATCAATCAAAGTGGCCTTGGTACATGAATACTCTATTGTTACATTATTGGTTTATAGTTTGCAGTGGTTGTAAATGTACACATTAGCAATACCAAATATTAATTGGCGCAGTAAATCGTGTGGGAATTGAATCTGATTTATCAATCATGAGTGGTCTCTGCATTTAGTAAACTGTCAGGTAAGCCGTCTATCCTTATATTATTTCACTCAAATAAAGCTAGCATAGTTGACAGCTTTGTAAAATATGTATATCTTTTAGAACATACAATTTATTAATACAAGGTTATCAACGAGTTGTATTTTTGTTAAACATAAATAAATGTTTATGATTATCGATTCAGTCGGTATTGGAATCCTGTACAATAAAGTGTACAACAGATAGATTCACGGGCTACTAGTGTCTATACTAGTATAAATGTACTGTAAACAAAAGTAAAAACCCGCAGTCAACCTCTTCTTGTTATATAAAAGTAAACATTTATTTAGTTTAATTGGCTGTCTTTTTGTTTTTTTGCTATTTGGGGCCCCATTTTTCTATATTCTGTATTATATAAATAAACAAACTTTATATTAGATGAAAAAATATATATACTCATTTTAGTACATTTCACTTCGCTATACTTAGTTCATGTATTCATCTATTTCTATGATATGATTATTTTCATTTGTTTGTTGTCATGTACATGCATACATTCATTCATGCATACATTCACTCGTTCATAATTCATTCATTCATTCACTCATTCATTCATGTACATGGGCGTCGATCTGTACTTGATACCTATTGTTCAGGCCTCAGAGGGTGATCTACATTCATTCACCCCCGCTGAACAATAAGTATTACGTAAGTATCAACACCCATGTTCATGTATTCATTCATTCTATGTTACGATTAGGTTAATGTATTATTATGTACATGCCTTCATTAATTTATTCATTCATCAATTCCTTTGCTATGTGTTTATTGTTATTTTCTTCTCTTTGTGACAGCTAGAGAGAAGGGAGCCTCAAAGCGCCGAGTCAGGAGATCATAAAAGAGACTAGTTGTAGAAGGAATATAACCTTGGAAAGAACACCCTCAATGAGTGAATTAATCGAGGAGATCTAAGAGAATAATACAGCCTTATAACTCTGTACTTTACAACATAATGTAATTATTATACCAGTATGGCAGATATTTCTCTAATTCATGACCTCCAAATATACTTCCCAGTTGTATTGACTTCTTGGACTGCATGGTTCCTCTTTTGTTTCGTAAGAAGTGTTGATGTTACTGTTGAGAACAATCCAAGGTATGAAGGCTCGCAACAATCCCAGAGGAGATTGTATCATGCGTGCAAGACCATTCGTATTCTTTTCTCGAGAAGCGTGAACCTCATTTTCGAAGTGACGATTATTCACGTTGTACTGAGGATCATACTCGGTATCCGCCCCAGTGCGAAAGACTTGTTTCAGATCGCATTAGTCTCCGGGTTTTGTTATCTTTTCATTACTAAAGTAGCAATTAGAGGAGGACATATCACCACTTCCGAGTCTGAACTGCTGAAGACAGTCCGCTGCTTTGCAAATCTGGTGGCGACAACCTGGAGATATGCACGCAAGATTCTGAGGGTAGCTGGTAAATGTGTGACAATTGTACACCAGAGCGTAAGAGAAATTTCACAAAAGGGTCTTCGTGTGTATCTATACAGGCAACTCCGGATGCTACTGGTCTTCATGATCAGTAGGATATCCCTACTTTTGAAAATCGGGTTCATGAGATTAGCAGTAAAACTGACCGACCGTCAAGATCGATACGTGCAGACTGAGCTAGACTTCAAGTATTGGAATGCTCAAGATCAGTGTTTGGGTGTCCATCTGTCGACCAGACAACACACAACACAAACGGACAACCCATGCAAGGAACAGTCTACCCAGTGCAGGGCTGTCCGTTTGGAAACCAAACAACAGCCAACACAAACTGACAACCCATGCAAGGATCGGGCAACCCAGTGCGAGGCCGTCCGTTTGTTGACCGAACAACAGACAACACAAACATACAATCCATGCGAGGACCGGGCAACTCAGTGCAAGTTTGTTTGCTTGGCAACAATACAACAGACAACACAAACTGACAACTTGCCCAAGAAAGGTGACGCGGAAACGCAGACTATCCCAAATAACGATCACGCGCAGGAAAATCTGGATGCAGATTATGATATGACATGTGCGATTTGTCTAGACGTACAGAAGGATTGCATGATGTACCCTTGTGGTCACATATGTACTTGCTACGAATGCGGCATCGGACTCTTTGCTCTTGAAGTTGCAGAGTGTCCAGTATGCCGGGGTGGCATCCAACAGGTTGTTCCAATCTTTCTTTAGGACACCCAAAACAGCTATAATTCCTTGATTTTGTCTCACCACCTGAGCAGAATCCTCCACCATCAGCCAATGGCCCAAGTCCCTACGCATCAAAGGACTACACTTGAAGTGGCCAGAGTGGCAATGTCTGAACCGGCTGCGGACCAGAATGGGGCAGTGTACGGCCAGAATCGCCATTGAAGGAGATCCAAACAATATGGACCACATCTTGGAGAACGGCGGAGTGAACTGTATGAGGACCTGGTCCTTGTCAATGAGATGGCCATTACTACAATTCAGCAATGGAGGGACATTAATCTAGAGTAGACATGAACAAACAAACAAACTGAGTGTCCAAGAGTCAAGACCCACTCTTACTCAAAAACTGAACCCAAATTGACAAAGTCTGGGCCATTCGGGGTGATGTCGGCTTGGTCTTGGTCTGGTACCAAATTTGTCTGGCTTTCTATTTTGAGCGTGCTTGAAAGAATCAAACCCAAACAATTATTACACGTATGATAATACAAATAGTATGACATATGGTGTTGATTGATGATTCATGAGATAATTTATGCTTATATGCAAATGTATGATCGTATTGAAAATATTAGAATGATGATTAATGACTTTAAATAATCATTCAAAATGTATATATAATTGAAACTTACAATTCTCTTGTTATCATGGAGTATGACTGTGTAATAATGTACTACCCTTTCGCAATGCTCATGTTTATACTCGGCTATGACCTTCTTCCTTCATATGGCCTTGTGTGCTTTGAATGCTGTTTGGCACAAAGGAAATATAAAGTGATAACAATGAATGGGGATTTCACAATCCTTATAATCCTATTAAAGGGATCTAGTAATATTGTCCAAATCCACAAATTCATTACGTTTCACTAAGTTAGCCGTGATCTCCACCACGGTGGAAATCAACTCAACCATTTTAATAGCTTTCGTCAACATTCCATGCCCTGTTAAACTGCCCCCCCCCCCCCCCCCCCCGAGACTTAGTGGTATTATAGAGATAATCTCCACCGGTTACACGCAGTAAACTGATAAGAACGGTGTAAACAGTGATACAATTCTACTAGAGGCACGAATCTCTCAACCTCTCCTCAGGCCTGAGAAGCAGATATTTTCTAACTTGGGTGAAACGTAATGTTTACTTAGAACTCAAGTGAAGTGGTTCTCTCTTTCCTTGATATATTTGCTTTACCGATAAAGGCATGGAACAGGGATCACTTGAAGTGTTCGTATTTGTAATTATCCACTGGAAAGTTATTACTGTGTACAAAATCAGTGCAATTGAGTTACTAGATCCCTTTAATTGTATAATGCATTACTTGTGAGTCGTTAATACATATATATCAATAAAAGGGGAAATGCATTTTGTACATTTCACTGAAACAAAAATATGTGTTTTAACTTGAACTTTATGTTAAAATAGCTCAACACAGAAAGAGGTAAGAGAAATCATTTCAACACAAAGCAAAGGACAATTATACTTGGATGTACTTTTAATATCTTTTCTTGTATTACATTTCCTTTTAAAGTGTAAAATTTGATAAATGTATATTTACATCAAAGTGATACAAACACCTTACATAAATAGAACAACTAGCTATAACTACTACAATAAGACTTATGTTATCTAATATTTTCTTTAAACGATTTATAAGGACAGGTTTGGTGGGATGAAGAATAAACGAGCACCCATTAATTAATGAAAAGTAGACAAAATAAACATCTTTCAGCATTTAGCAATCAATGATAATAAGAAAACCTTATCAGATAAAGGAACATTTATGTATTCAGTATAGAATCATAATTATAATTATATCTCATTGCATAATTTCATTTGCTACTTGTTTATAGTTTATAAATGCGAAACCATTCAGCTTTCATGAGTTTTATAAAAAAGATACACTTGAGTGAATTAGGGCATTTAATTTCTTACAGTATATTTGGCAAAATAACATTTTCTAGTAATACACACTTGGAACATCGTTATAAAGTGCTCTGGTATAACAAGAGACTCTTATACATTGAACAAGGTAGTTTTACTGCAGCAAGCTCTTTATATTGAGTTTCTTTAACCTCAATATAACAAGATACCAGGGGGGTGTTTCCCAAGTCAAACTTAACACTAAGTTGGACTAAAAACTTATGGAAAACCATTTGTTGCTTCTGAATTAAACATGTTCAAGAGCAAAAATTGAAATATTTGAAACTTTCCCCCGAAAATTCCACATCAATAACTTGAAATCTCTTTGATAAAGAATATGTTTGATTTTTATCAAAATTGCAGGACTGTTTAAAGAACTTGTTCAACAATTTTACAAAGAAACTAATAGCTTTCCATAATTTGTAACTCAAACTTAGTGTTAAGTTCGAATTTGGATCTTTGTGAAACACACCCCTGATATACAAAGTAATGTTCATGGTCCAAAGATCCTTGTTATAACGAGGTTTCACTGTAGCTTGCTTTTCTTGGCCACAAAAATATTTTGATGATTTTCATAAGCTTTCATATTATAGCTGGGTGTTAATAAGCCTTTGTGCCATCATCTGTGGCAGCTCAGCTAGTATGCTCCCCGGGGAGTTGAGAAAGTATGCAATATCACTGTGTTGGTTTGCAAATGTACCTGATGACCATGGGTAATAATAATAATAATCATGGGCCTCGGAATAGGTTACCTAGATACATGGCGCTTTATTAATGCTTGATATTATTCTTCAAGCCTCCACAATAACGTTTTTCTTCACTGGCCCATTCAGGCAAGTAAAATCATAACTTTTCAAATTGTACTTGCCCGAACAGAAATGTACTTGCCCGCTTACTTCTAGATGAGATTTACACCCAAGGTACGACATTATTCTCTCATAGTTGACCAATAGTTTAGTTGCCCGATCGGGCAACCAAACTAGGCCATTTATGAAATGTTACTAGCCTGACATCGATTTTTACTTGCCCGGGCAATAGGGCAAGTGCTAGTGTCGAGCCCTGTATTATTATTATTACAGCTTTGACCATAATACACCAAGAAACGCTTGATGCTCAAGTTAGTTTGGGTAATTACTTTCTTACAAACTATTTCTAGTGAAATGTTGAAAACGGGTGCTGAAATTAATTTAGCAAAACATGAATCCACAAAATATACACCTCAGCATTCTCGGGTGTGACAAGAAAAGTTGTACCGTATTTGCTGGTGTATTAGCCGCACCTTTTTTCAAATTTTTTTTTTTTCAAAATTGGGGGTGCGGTTATACACGGGTGCGGTTTATAGCGTATTAACCGCACTTTTTTTTCCTTTTTTTTTGCAAAAAGGGGGTGCGGTTAATACACAGGTGCGGTTTATACACCGGCAAATACGGTACTCGTTCAAATAAATTACATGTACATGAATCAAAAAAAAAAATTCTAACATAAAACAGACAACAGTAAGAAGAGTTGCAATAAGTCATCAACTGAAAAACACCCATCCAAATCATTAAAATCATTAAAATAATAAATACACAAATTTCCAAAGTAGAAAATTACAATGATCCTAAAATTATGAGTACTGATAGATTGCAACAACATACACATGCTAACCAAATCTAACTTACGCTTTAAAAACAAACATTTACACAAAATCATGACTACCAAAAGTAAAACGGGAACACACAATTTTGCTCCAATCTAACTTCCATACTATTTGTAATAACTCTTTCAATATATTTCTATCATTTATATTTTCTTTCTACAATACAAACAATAATGGCATAAATGTACCACTTTCAAATAATTTTCACTTTCTTTCAAGTGACACAGATTAAATAATATAAGCAGTAAAATACATTGGCCTGTGAGCACTTACAAAATACATAGAACTAATTGTTGAATTTGTTAAGATTATTAACATTAAGATGCATTTAAACATATATATGTGACATGTGTGCAGCAATACATTGTACATACACATGTAGTTTATATGCAGTATTCAATTTATATTCCCCCTACGAGTATGGATAAGCTTATAGCTACATGTACATAATAGGGCATTTGAAAAATAAAGTAAATTACCAATCTTTTTTTCTTTTCAATTATAGTTTCAATCTATTTGAAACTAATCCATTGATTATGCAACAATTGTTTGAATGGTCATCTTTTACTGAACAAAGAACAAAATATAATTAATTACAAAGTTTATTGCATTCATATAATTAATTAATTGCCTATGTGTCAATTGTTTTGTCCTCTATTGAACAAAGATAAACAAAATGTGGCATCGGTGCAGTTAATTCTTTGCAAATATGCCAATCCTTTTAATGTTCCTCTTTTGACCAACACATCAGGAAAAAAAGAATGAATTTCATATGAACAAATATGAATACAAAACAAATGAGGATTTTGTATATAAAAATATGAATATACATACATATAGTAGGCTAAGTACAGAAGTAACAAACTCACACTAATGAACAAATTACCATTTCATTGATACTAAAGAAGGCACAAAGTGGATTGTAAAACAACCCAAATCTGATTTTATAAATGATTACATCAATTTCTGTCAAGAAAATATATACAAATATTTATTTTCGAACTTCAGAAGTTTGTTTGCATGCAAACACGCACATGCAAAAAGCAAAAGAAATAACTTCAGTCTAGATATCCTCTCTCGGTGTCTTACAAGAGTAATGCAGGTGTCATTTGTATGACGCACCTCTTGACCCCCGGGAAAGGTGCGTCATGTGCGTCACCCTTTTATGAACCATGATGCACCCTCTGTCAGAAAAGGTGACTCGCCATTAGGAAACATTGACGCATATTTGAGTCAAAATTGTGACGCACCATTTCATGAAAATGACCGACACATGACGCACGTCATTTTTCGCACCGGAAAGAAACCTCGCCAAATGACATGACGGTCCTATTAAAGAACCTTGTGACGCACTCATGGTAAAGTGACCGACTATGACGCACACATGGGTCAGTGTTGTGACTGACCTTTTGCTTCCATGACGGTACTGTGCGTCATCAATATTGGAGTACATGATGCATCCATGACGCACCTTTCGCGGGGGTCAAGAGGAGCGTCATACAAATGACACCTGCATATTAAGCTTTGGGCAACAAAATGTCATGTTATATGGCTTAGTCAAATACGAGTCACTGATTGGCTAAACACGGTCACATGATTTCAATTTAATTCAGTATGTCCTCCCGGAAGAGCAAAATGTAACACCCCTAAAAGGCGCGATATATTAATTCTCTTTGAACTGAGCCAAATACAAACAAAAATAATTAATAATTTCAAGTCTTAGACTATACCTATAAGTAGTATCTCGCAAAAACAGTTCTATCTTTTCATTATTGCTCACCGAGACTAGGGGCCAACAAATCTTAGCTTTTAATTGGCAACTAAAATTTGGAAAGACTATTGTATATCATTTTTGATAAATCAGGTCAGGAGAAAAAGAAAACATTTTATTTTGAAGCACTGAATTATGACTTTAAGATAGCGCCTCATAGCGGCAGTTTAATGTCTTCACAATTGTTATATTGTACCCATCAAGACGGGGGTCATGAAATGGCCCCAGACATGATTACTTTTGACAAATTGGGCCACCAAAACAGGAAACAAACAAGCCATTTCAAAGTCTAAGATTAGAAGCTAGTGTCTCACAAAAACTGTTCAATATTTGTTATCATTGTTACCCTTGATTGCCTCACCAAAACCAGGGGCCACAAAATACCGGTTTGTGACAGCGAGTTTTGAAAGACTTTTTTTCTTTCTTGTTTACAATTCAGGCCACCAAAAAAAGAAGAAAAAAAGGTTATTTCAATGCCTTGGATTAAACCTTTAAGGTTCAATGTTGTTATTGTTGTTAACTTGTATGGCCTAAATGAGACTGGGGCCCCAAAAAATAGCGTCTGACAAGTGACAACTAACATTTTGAAAGACTTACTGGGCTACCAGAAAAAGAAAAAAATTGTTATTTTAAATCATAAAAGGATTAAACCTGTACTGTCGTGCCTCATAAAAGTGGTCCAATGTTGTTATCGTTGTTAACAAGTACGTATGACCTTTCCAACACTGGGGGCCCCCCAAAATAGCTACTGACAACTCAAAGTTTGAAAGACTTCATTCCCGCAACTTACTGGGCCACCATAACAAAAATTATTTCAAAGCCTTGGATTATACCTGTAGTGTACTGTAGCACCTCATAAGAGTGGTTCAATATCTTCTGCATTGTTAACCTGTACGGCCTCACCAAGGTTTGCTTTATCATCAAAACTTATCGTTGCTGCCGCTTTGTGGAGCTCGAATATGACGATCTAAAAGAAAAATAAAATAAATAAATAGATGTATACAACATAAACCACTATTTTTTTGGTGTACTTTTGCTGCTAAAAATACAATTATTTCAAACAGCAATGAGAGACATGTTACAAAAAGATGGAACAAGCTTTTGATTTATCATGAAAGTTTATCATTATTGCTGCTTTTTGGAGCTCAAATATGATGTTTTACAAGACAGACAAATTAAAAGAGAAATATAACAGAAAGACAGACATTTATCACATACTCTATGATACACATTAAAATTACTATTTGCTGCTATTTTGCTAAATAATCAAATATCTCCAACAGCAATGAAACAAAAGGATACATTTTCAATTTTTTATACATCAACGCATATTCTTGCTTCTGCTTTGTCAACCTGCAAGAGCACATGGAAAATAGAGGGGAACCAGGACAAAGTAGCGATTTTAAATGCTTGGTTTCTAGAGGTAGTTTTACCTTAGCATACTATCTAAATAGTATCAAAGTGAACATGATAGTGAAGAGAGAAATTTGATCTTCCCGCGAATCAAACGTAAGAACTCTGGATTGCTAGACCAGAGGGTGTTTCACAAAGATCCTAAGTTGATCTTAGCACTAAGATGGTCTTAAATATTATGGATAGCCATTAGTGTCTTGAAACAGTTTTGTAAAAGTTATGTTGAAATGCATAAAATGTTGATTCAAATCATACATTGTATATATTTTCTAATTATCAAAGAGATGTCATGAATTTTATGTGAAGATTATGAATCTCTTTGATAGTTAGAAAATATATGGGCCTCAACGTGACAAAAGGGGTCTAAAGGCGAAATTTATGGAAAATGAGTTAAAACTATTTTCTGAATGTATGAAAAGTACTGAATCCAAAAATGTTGGGTTTTTGAAAATCTGACTTTTTAAAGTACCTCTACAGCCTCAAACAAAAATGGTGTATTTACGCTAAAGTGAACAGTATCTGCAGATATGCTACAAAACGCAATCTAGAGAAACCCTCACACGTGTTTATTTTTGATCGCCAAATATTTGAGGCTGTTATGGGGTATGGTAAAAAAAATACTTTTAACTGATCTAAAAGCCACTCGAATGCAATTTCAAACTAGATGGATCTTCGATTGCGCGCAATCGAGAATTATGCCTCTGCTATCACGCGATTTTAATATCAAGCCCAAATTAACATGCACTGATTTAATTTTTAAAAATATTTTTCATATATTTTGAGTCCTGTGACCTTGACCATATGACCCTAATCTTTGATGGCTCCCTAAAAAACATTCAGGTACCAAGTTTGATTGAAATCTGACATTTAGTTCTTGAGATTTTGGCATTACAAGCTTTTTTGCATGCATAATGAGTCCCGTGACCTTGACCTCAATCTCATGACCCCAACTTTTTATGATACATTCAGGTACTGAGTTTGATTGAAATCTGACATTCAGTTCTTGAAATTTTGCCATTACAAGCCATTTTCGCATACATATTGAGTCCTGTGACTAGTGCTGAGTCAAATCGAATATTTTGAATTTCGAATATGAGTCGTGTAAAAACGGTCGGATATCGAATATCCGAAATTAAAAAAAATAAATAAAAAATAAATAAAAATAAATATATATATATATATATATATATATTTTTTTTTTTTTTTTTTTTTTTTTTTAAATAAATATTCTGTCCGTTTTTTCAATTAGAATCGGCAGTACAGTGTGATGTTAGTGTACAAACTGCTGTCAAGATGAAATACTTCGATATCTCATCATAGATTCTTCTAAATTTGGCACTCACTATACCACTTGTATATTTATTAATCCTCTTACCTTTGGTTTATTATTTGTTTTGTTTATTTGTAATTTATGTAAAATACCTTAACTTTTAACTTTAGCAATAGATAAGCAGGGTTCAATGTGTCATTTTCTGATCCAATCTATCGAATGGGGATTACAAAATTAAACGGGGGGGGGGAAAGAAAAAAAGATTTTTTTTTTCTTTTTCGGATATTCGTATCCGAAAATTTGTATTCGGTATCCGACCTTCACGGTCGGATATCGAATAGCCATTCGATTTGACTCAGCTCTACCTGTGACCTTGACCTTTGACCGCATGACCCCCCAAATCTAATCAAATCAGTGGCACCCCGATATGTACACTCATACCAAGTTTGAAATTGATCCGTCAACCGGTTCTTGAGATATCGCAAGAACGAGGCTTTTTTACACATACATTGAGTACTGTGACCTTGACCTTTGACCTCATGAACCCCAAAATCTAATCAGATCATTGCCACCACAATATCTACACTAATACCAAGTTTGAATTTAATCCGTCAACCAGTTTTTGAGATATCGCGAGAACGAGACATTTTTGTATATATATTGAGTCCTGTGACCTTGACCTTTGACCTCATGACCCCTAAAATCTAATCAGATCATTGTCACCCCAATATGTACACTCATACCAAGTTTGAAATTGATCCGTCCACTGGTTCTTGAGATATCGCGAGAACGAAAACGGGACGTACGTACGGACGGACGGACGGACGGACAACCCGAAAACATAATGCCTCCGGCCACTTCGTTGGCGGAGGCATAAAAATGACCTCGGCAAGGTCAGGACATTATTTATTCAAAATGGCTGCCGTATGACACATGTACATGATTATAATGGTCATGCGTCATGAATTCGCCTCCATATACATGTAGGGTGGTGTCGTTACGATCTGGGTTTTTTTTCCTACCATTACCTTTATTTTTATCGAAACCAGAACAAATTTCTAAAGAAATTTTGGTATCACTTTAAAGGAATATTAGAATGCCATATGTCTGCAAAGTTTGAAAGGTTTACCTATTTCCTAAGTGGAGATGCAACTATTTGAAGGTTGGAACCAGAGGATGCGAGCATGGAAGCGCCTCCCCGGTACAAAGTCTATGGGGAAATGCTTTTTAAAGACCCTTTTTTCTAAAACGTTGATAACTTTGTAAAAACTAGGTGTATAGCTACAATGTTGCTATTAAATGAAAGCTTTAACATTGACTTTTTTGTAAAATGATTGAAAAGTGTTTTTGTCACATTCAATTTTAACAAAATCAACACAAACACAGACAATTGAGGCTTGCCTGTACACACTCTATGGGGGCACAATCTTGACCGATACATTCTGTGAATTCTTGGTAAAAACGTTAATATCTTCAATAAGACAAGGTGTAAGAATACAAATTTTGTATCAAATTAAAGCTTACCTATCATACTGTATTATGTCCGAACACATTTAGGCTTAATTTTATATTCCGATCCTTAAAGGGATAGTTGAGTGTTGGTATAGGGGGGCACTTCACAAAAAATTTTGTTGTGAGATAATGAAAAACTGACTGTCAAATTTGAAGTATGAATGAAAGCCCCAAACAATATTATATTGCTGTAAATGTCTAAGTGTGCTCTGCATGAAAACATTATCATTTGTAGTCTAGAGCTACCTCAGAAAAAGTTATCATGGAAAATACTGACCTCTACAACTGTAAACAAAATGTGGGTTAATATACATTTTAAAAAAGTGTATAATGATATTTCTGAGTGCATATTAAGATTCTTATATTTAAATTTCCTTTCAGAAAATGTATATTTTT
The DNA here is from genome assembly GCA_037951105.1 of Echinarachnius parma. Taxonomy (NCBI): domain Eukaryota; kingdom Metazoa; phylum Echinodermata; class Echinoidea; order Clypeasteroida; family Echinarachniidae; genus Echinarachnius; species Echinarachnius parma. The sequence goes on from JBAMJV010013500.1 coordinate 19,464, forward strand.
GATAGGATAGGGGGAGTTCGTCAGTAAATATTGGTTTAGATGGTCGAGACCGATGAAAAGTGGACTCGAGACCCGTAAAAGTGGGCCCCAGACCGGTACAAAGTATACCCGAGACCCACAAAAAAATACAGGGGGTGAACACCCCAAAACAGTCCAAGGGGGTAAAGTAAAGTGTTTAAACTTTTTTATTTGAGGTTTGGTAAGGCATAGACAAACAGGCATCTATTTCATTATGGTTGGTTTAAGGTTATTTCTGGTCTTTTTTCGATAAAGTCCATCACATTAACATGAATAATCCAAAGCGTGTTTTATTAAGTTTTGAGAAAAAATGACAAAATTTAAGAAGTATGCAACTGTCGCTAGGGGAAATTTATGTTGCTAGGAAACGCTTCTTGATTGATATTTACTTCAACTGACGACGAGGCACCATTTTGCCTTTCGAAGTGATTTCCTCATAGGAAAACCCATATTTATGCATATTGATTGCATAATTTGAAAATAAGTCATATACATGTATATGCAATTCCAGTTTTATTTCTTGTAAAAGGGGGCGTGGTCTACTTAGTGTTGGTTTCCATGGTGATTCTTCAAGTAGCGGCAATTTTAATGGTCGTTTTCATAAACTTCAATTCCTTTTCAAATGAGGTATATATTGCTTTAATCCAGCCGGGTGCATTAAAATCGAAAATGTTGAATCTTGCATCTTACTTTTTGCGCATTTGCCGCATTTTTGTAGCATTCACATCAGACTAGTTGCCATGGCAATGGTTTATCAATTTAGCCTTATATATTGTTTATGGATTCTTAGACCTCATGCCTTCCGAGAGAATCACATTCAGCCATATGTATACACCACAGGAGTAAGGAGTAATGTGAGTTTGCATGAATTACATACACATATGCAATCGGAAGTTAGTTTTATGTAACTGACCTAGAGTTGACCCCTAATGACCTCTAATGACCGAATAAATCATGTACCGTTTGCAAAATTTTAGAAACTGGTAGCTGGTATTACATTTCTTATTCCCTGAAAAAATGAAAAACATATGTTAACTAGATTTTGAGACATTTTACTTTTTTTCAACATGTCGTTCTATAATGGAACCCACTGTTTATGCATGACGTATTTTACCACGTGTTACATAAGCAGCGTTGCCATGGTAACGTGTAACTATCGGGGCTCCAAACTTCCAGTTGGGGATAGCTGAGATTTGTACCTTCAAAATTATACAAACAATTCTTGGCCACCAGAGGGGTGCAGCCAACGTCATTTTTAAGCGATTTTTCAGGTCTTGCCTCATGGACTACATTTTCAGATGACGTTTGCGCCATACTATGTGCCGCACGCTAAGACCCCTTTTGTCGCGTTGAGGCCCATATATATGATTTGAATCAACATTTTATGCATTTCAACATAACTTTTATAAAAGACACTAATGGCTTTCCATAATATTTAAGACCATCTTAGTGCTAAGATCAACTTAGGATCTTTGTGAAACACCCCCCTGTGCTCTACCAACTGAGCTTGAAAGCTTGTATGATGGCGCTTCTTACACAAAATCCTATTCAATGCTCCAGCAAGTTAGAAGAGCTCTATATAAACACAACACAGTCCCAAAATTCCAAAGTGGTGCAGGTTTTTTTTCATTTTGTAGCTTTGTAACATTTGTGACCGGCTAATGCAAAACCCTGCACTTGTCGGTAATTCATGCTTTGAAGAAATGGGCATTTTAAGTTCACATAATGTGTGTAACAGACTTATGATTGTAAAATTAAAACAATCATATCTTTGCCAATTATTGAACAATTGTTAGATCAAAGCATCAAATGAAAGCTTGTGAGGAGGCCTTTCTAATTGTATGAAAATCTACATTTTTATTTTTTACCGACAAGTGCAGGGTTTTGCTATAGCCAGTCACTAATGTTACAAAGCTACAAAATGAAATAAAATGACAAATAAATGTCAATCTTACCTCATTCTTTCCTTGTTTTAGCAAAGGCCCTGGAAGATAGTAGTTCTGCTGTGGACCGATGCCCCAGTATCGTCCCAAGTTGAAACCGTTGATGAAAATCACTCCTTTTTGCCACCCCTGTAAACAAAATCATGAAAAAGTTGATCAATACAGAAGATAAATTATATTGTCTTTAAAAAAATTGTTTTGTTAGGGTCAATATATCAGACCAGATATATAGTTTTACTGTGATATGAAAATAAATATATATTCATTTTTTGGAAGAAAAAAAAAATATTGTAACTATACCAAGTCAAATGAAATCACTTTTCATACAGTAAGAATGTTTTATATTCATATTATAATATTTCACTAAGTTACCTTCATATTGACAAATGTATCCTTGGGCTGCGCATCTTGAATGTCCAGGGTTGCCCTAAAGAGGGCAGGCTCCTTCTCGTGACCATCATACGTAGCCCACTTCTTGGATGCTGACACACTGGGGGGAAAAGAGGAGACGACTTTAGTACTCACAATAATAATCTGTATCATTATTATCATCACCGTCATCATCATCATCAACACCATCATCTTCATCATCATCATCATCACCATCATCATCATCTTTATCATCATAACCATCTTTATCATCTTGAATGTCCAGGGTTGCCCCAAAGAGGGCAGGCTCCTTCTCGTGACCATCATACGTAGCCCAGTTCTTGGATGCTGACACACTGGGGGGAAAAGAGGAGACGACTTTAGTACTCCCAATAATAATCTGTATCATTATTATCATCACCGTCGTCATCATCATCATCATCACTGTCTTCATCGCCATCATCTTCATCATCATCATCATCATCATCATCATCATCATCATCACCACCACAACCATCATCATCACCATCATGTAAATCACTGTTTTCATCATCCTCAATATCATCCTCAATATCTTTATCATCATAATCATCATCACCACTATGATCAACATAAAAATCATCAAATCGATCCTCATCACCATCATCTCCATCATAATTGCCATCAAAATTATCATCTTGATCATCAATATTATCTTCATCATTAAAACCACCATCATCATCATCCTCATCACCACCGCCACCACTACGATAACCACGAACACCACCACTATCGTCATTATGATCACTGCCATCGTCCTCCTCCACTTTATCATCATCATAGTCATCATTCTGAGATACTTACGCCTCCATGAAGTGCAGCTTGAACTCCAGAGGGTACATCATCATCATCATCATCATCATCATCATCCTCATCACCACCACTGCGATAACCGCTACCACTAATACCACCATTGTCATTACCATCATTGTCATCAACCTCCTCTTTATCATCATTACCATTACCATCCTCATCATCATGGTCATCATTCTGAGAAACTTATGCCTCCAAGAAGTGCAGCTTGAACTCCAGAGGGTACATCATCATCATCATCATCATCGGCCTCCTCCACTTCATCATCATCATCATCCTCATCACCACCACTGTGATAACCGCTACCACTAATACCACCATTGTCATCATCATCATCATCATCCTCATCATAGTCATTCTGAGAAACTTACTCCTCCATGAAGTGCAGCTTGAACTCCAGAGGGTACATCGTCATCATCATCATCATCACCATCATCATCATCCTCATCATAGTCATTCTGAGATACTTACGCCTCCATGAAGTGCAGCTTGAACTCCAGGGGGTACATCATCATCATCATCGGCTTCCTCCACTTCATCATCATCATCATCATCCTCATCCTCATCACCACCACTGTGATAACCGCTACCACTAATACCACCATTGTCATTATCATCATTGTCATCAACCTCCTCTTTATCATCATAGTCATCATTCTGAGATACTTACGCCTCCATGAAGTGCAGCTTGAACTCCAGAGGGTACATCATCATCATCATCATCATCATCCTCATCACCACCACTGCGATAACCGCTACCACTAATACCACCATTGTCATTACCATCATTGTCATCAACCTCCTCTTTATCATCATTACCATTACCATCCTCATCATCATGGTCATCATTCTGAGAAACTTACGGCTCCATAAGTTGCAGCTTGAACTCCAGAGGGTACATCATCATCATCATCATCCTCATCACCACCACTGCGATAACCGCTACCACTAATACTACCAATGTCATTATCATCATCGGCCTCCTCCACTTTATCATCATCATTGTCATCATCATCATCATCCTCATGATAGTCATTCTGAGATACTTACGCCTCCATGAAGTGCAGCTTGAACTCCAGAGGGTACATCTCCCATTTATCTTTTTTCTCGCCATCGATTAGAACATCACCAACCAGTCCTGCAATAGAAAGATTTTAAAAAGAAATGAAGTAAAAACAAATAAAAATCTATAACCAATTACTATGGGACAAACAAAGCAGGTGAAGACAAGTCAAAGTAAGCCACTGAACATATTAAGCCACAGGAAAGCGAGTCACAGTCTCCCCCAGTATGAATCCTACCATCGGACCAGGCATCTTTTATCACGCGATCGCACAATAAATTCAAGCTAACTCTTGTGTGTTAAAGGGAAAGTTGAGTTTTGGTAGAGAGGGCGCTAGACTACTTAATTGGTTTGTGAGGTAATGAAAAACTGAGTGTAAAATTTGAAAGAGCATAATATTTAAACAATAAAATCATCTTTGTTTGATCAAAATCGGTTCAGAAACGGCTGAAATATCCATAAATATAACAATTTGTAATAAACCCGGGGCCCCGGGTTTATTAGAGAATTTTGAACCAGCCGTTAAAAATTCAAAAAAGTTACAAAATAGGTATTTAAATGGTTGTTGGTTATTTCTCTATCTAATCACTATTTCAACAAAGCATCACATGCACAATATTTTATTCAAAATGGTTGAAACCGATGAGTGTTTAGAGAGCGCCCTCTTACGTTTTAACGGCTCTTTTTGAATGATAACATGATCTTTACTACGTCATTTGTAATTTTGTGTTCCTTTCTAGTTATAACTATTAGTTTGTAATGTAATGATGCAGGTTTTGGTTACTAAAATTCAGTTTCACTAAAACTGTACTCTCCTTACCAGAACTCAACTATCCCTTTAACTGCCTTCCCTCCTGCTTCCTCTGCAGGAAAGGATTTACGGAAAACAATCCGTCCCTCAGTAGGACGATAAATCACATCTCATGCACGGATAAGAACCTACATGTAGTCTACTTCTTGAAAAGAGTAGGGTACTAACCCGGTTGACTAGTACATCATAATCCAGTTATTCCTGCACATCACAACCAAATTATTAAAGTGACAGAATGATCTGCAAGTTGATTGTGGTCACTATACAGAATAAGAAAAAGCACAGAATTTAGGAACCAGCTGTGGTCAGTAGAAATACCACTATGTTATTAAATTCCTTTTTTGGGGGCCTGGTATATTATAATTGATTGTTATCAACATTTTTTTTTGTAACTCGTTCCCTTTGAGATTCTGAAAATCTCCATAGATTTTGTACACAACCCACCCGGTTCCCGTAGTCAAGGGGTTAATTAATCGTTATTAATTTTGTTTAAACCTTTTCTCTCCGCCTGCAGAATGGTGTCATAGTTGACCCTACCTAGATTCTCAACCAGTATGTCCAAGTTGATTGTATAATCAATCTTTTTTTTGTTTTGACTTTTTTTATTTGACAGTTAATAAGTTTTGTAAATGATCACACAAACCTTTTCTCTCTGTCTGCAGGATGGTGTCATAGTTGACCCGACCCAGATTCTCAACCAGTATGTCCAAGTTGATTGTATAATCAATCTTTTTTTTTTTTTTTTGCCTTTTGTTTTTGTTTTTGACCGTTAACAATGTTTGTAAATGATCACACAAACCTTTTCTCTCTGTCTGCAGAATGGTATCATAGTTGACCCGACCCAGATTCTCAACCAGTATGTCCAGTCTGTTCTCACCATCCTTACCAGTCTGTGAAGGATAGCAAAAATAAATGTCTATGGAAATACTTTTTTTTCTCAAATTGAAACTTTAATAGATATATCTACTGGAATTTAAAAACCAACCTGTGATTAGGGGTTTAGTATTATGGTAAGGGGTTGGGATTAGGGTTTGGGTTTTGAATTGGGGAAAAAGTTTGGAGTTCGGGAAATGGACATTTCAAGCATCATGTAGTAGAGAAGAATCTCGCTATAACGAGCTCTGATATAACAAAACACTCTTATAACAAAGCGATTTTGCTGGTCCTAATGTAGTTCTTTATATTAATAAGGCGAATTCCATGACTTTTCACCTCAGTAAACAAGGTTCTTTCCACATTTTCCCCTGCCTTTCAAGGCCTGGAAAACACAAAAGTAAAATTCCATGCTTTTCCAGGTTATCCAGGCCCTGTCAGAACCCTGAAATGGCTGTAGACCAAGCAACCGTATCAAACCTATGTCAAGGCTCGACATTCGCACTGGCCCGCTGGCCCGGGGCCAGTGAAATTGCACTTGGGGCCAGCAAAATGTATAAAAGTCATATTTTGGTGGCCCGATCGGGCAAGCAGGTTTTCAACCCGACATTGACAAAATAAAAATATCTTTGTCTTCTTTTATGTCATGCTTCATCTGTAATCACAGGTTTGTTTAGGAAAGAGTGATATTTTGAATAGTAAAAAGCTAACTCATGAAATACAATTATGGGGCCAGTAAATTTTCTTTCGGGCCACCAGAATAGGAGAATAAACTATTTCACTGGCCCGATCGGGCCACTGACTAAAAAGGTGAGTGTGGAGCCCTGCTTATGTCAAGGTCTACCTTTGCTCTACTCCTTACAGCTAACCTGTCTAGATATTGACCTTTGCTCTATTGCTCCTCAGAAGTTATCAAACAAGATGCAAAACTTACGGAGAACTGCAGGGCTGTTTCCTCCTCGTCTGTTTTCCGCATCAGCTTGCCCACCTCATCGCCATTCAGGAACACCTGCCACGAAAAAGTTGATTTGATTTTGCATTAATTGTATTTTATTTACACAACGAATCAGCTCAAAATACGATGGTGACAGATAACTTTCATATGCTGCTCCTCCCCTCAATATAGAGCTCAGTTCCAAAAGGCGCTAAATCCACTTTCAATAAAAATTTAGTGAACGATAATCTACATTTATAAGACACGTAGCTATCTAGGAATCCACATTTTACGACAAATTACTCACTCAAAATCAAAATGTAGAAGTTCAATTTTCATATTCCCATAGGCACGTGTACAAAGTTGGGCAAGGTAACCCGTTTTCCTCGAAAGTTGAAAAAGTGGATATAACGCATTTTGGAAGAAAGCTCTTCATTTGTACTTCTCACAATGTTTAATACTTTAAGACTAAGTTGAAAACTTGTCTGTTTAAGTTAGCTTGTTTGTGATTGTTAATGCTCTGTTTATATACATTTATGTCTACCGTGTAATTTAAAAATTGTTTTTAATGTTAATCTTTATAAGCGCTTATTAAAGGCTTTTTGCAATATGCACTATACAAATGTCTATTATTATTATTATTTTCATGATTATTATTATTATTATTAGTTTTAATTTAATCTAATTTAATTCAATTTCATTATCTAAAGTGATATAAACAATATTTAACTTTCGTTAAAAATAATTTAATGGAATAATTTCTCGTCACATACCTGTGCTCTGTCTCTGGGTGATTTTGTAAGAGCCATCTTGGTTGGTTTGGTTTTCAGCAGGGTTCGGTACAGCAGAAAGCCATAACCCTGTCCACCCCCGTTGTTGATTGGAAGCTTCTCCATGGCCAGTAGGTCATCATTGTAGATGGGCTTCTGCATTTCATAAAAGAGGGGGAATGGGCGAGGTACGTAAATTTAAGTGTAGTAATTGTATCTTGAAATCTTGTATCTATGTCAAAAAGCATGATTATTATTATTATCACCATAATTATGCATGAATTTGAATATTGGTGAACCTCTCTATTCAGTTATATACCAAACTCACCCCAGCAATCTCCAGCATGGAAGACAGGGGCATGGTCTCTTTGATGTTGATGTCTGCATAGGCTACCTTTCCATGGGCCACTGGAAGCTCGGGCAAATTACTCGGGACTAGATTGTGAGAGATTTAAATAAAAAACACAATTAATTAAACACTTTTTTAAAATTTTAAATTCATTAAATCAGATGCAAAAGAAATAGGCATCATGTCTTTCATGGTGATGTCTGCATTTATGTTACATTGCCATCTGTCAAGTTATATACTAGATTGAACAAAAATGTGTAAGATAATAAATTCTCTTTTCTTGCAGTCCAGTGGGCAATACATGTACATGGCAAATTATACATCATTACCAGCTTAAATCCTGCACATTTAAAAGCATTAAAAAGTAACAATTTGATATTTGTGACAAATGACTCGGACTTACAGAGGGGGTGATATTCATTCATCTACAGTAGACAAACATACCTCTTCCTTTGGGTGCATATTTCTGGATCATATCTTTGACTTTGAAGAACTTCTCTGTTGCATCTCCAGCCTCCGACAACGGTGCATCGTAATCTGAAATGAGAAAAGAGTATTAAACCTTCAGTTATAGACGTCAGTGGCACGACATTATATCCGATTAGATTTACTGCATTGTTAAATTTGAAAATGCACACAGGCCAGAGGTGGTATTCTGTAAGGAAATGTTGATCTTAAGATCAACTTTGACATTCTGTAAGTTGGTCTTAAAGTTGATCTTAAGATCAACTTTATGAGATTAGTTAAACTCCACGAAGTTGATCTTAGGTATGCAAATTTATTTAAATAAACCTGTCCTAAGATAAGACCTATTCTGTAACTGCATTTAGGATCAACGTGCGCTCCTAAAATTTAAGACAGCCCGACCCTATCTTAGCCATTGAATAATAGCTGGTGATGGTGGGAAGATACACCCTGTCAAGTTTGCTTCGTTTGTAAAGCCAAATTTGGTGCCGCCGTTGTACATGTAGAAGTTGATTGAAGCCTAAAATACTTTTTTGCTTTTTAATAATTTTGTGTTTTATTCCAAAGGCTTCAAATGGCCTACCATAATTTAAAGTTCAACTTAGAGTAAAGTTCAACTTAAAATCTTTGTGAAACGCCCCCTGGTCTTACCATAGCTGGTGATGTCGGGGAGATACACCTTGTCAAAGTTTGCACCGTTCATGAAGCCAAAGTTGGTGCCGCCGTGGTACATGTAGTAGTTGATTGAAGCCCCCTTCTCCAGGATGGATTTGGTCAGCAATGCAATGCCTGGAAATAGACAAATACATTATAACAGTCTTTTCCTTTGCACATGTATGTGTACAATCAAATCAGATCTACCAACAGTGAAATTCAACAATCAAGAAGATTTAGGGAAATTTCATCATAAATCAGGGAGATATATATGATCAAATGCATACAACCTAATGACAATAATATTTCAATAATCAGGAAGATTGGCTGATGGGATGAAATCCGATGCATTAATCTTGGTCTATTTTTAGGGAGTCTCCTGCAAAATCAGGGAGACCTTGCAGCTCTGTCAATTACTTGTTAGTCATCATTTAAAAAAATGTTCAACAAGACATTAACGTTAAGCATAACATCACAAGATAGTCATCTAATCATCATCATGGCAGCCATAGTAATCGCCATGTACAATGAGTGTATATATCATGACTACCAGAACAATTATAGTAAATTAATAGTATATCATCTTGGCATTACCATCAGCGTTATAGATGTGGTGTTCTCTCCCCAGTGGTCAAACCAACCATGTCATAACTCTATGGTTATCAATAGCAGCTAGTTAAATGTGACCGGCTATAGCAAAACCCGGCACTTGTCGGTAATTCATGTTTTGAAGAAATGGGCATTTTAAGTTCACACAATGTGTGTAAAAGACCTAAGATTGTAAGATTGAAACAATTATTGACCAATTAGTTAGAACAAAGCATCAAATGAAAGCTTGTGATGATGCCTTTGCAATGGTATGAAAATCAATATTGTGATTTTTACAGACAAGTGCCGGGTTTTGCTATAGCTGGTCACAAAATTATACTGCCAGTATTACAGTACTAACTGAAGTCACTTATCATTTGAATATCTCTAGTAAGTTATTATCATGATCATTATGGTGTTATTAGTTCCTTACCATCAGAGTTATAGATGTGGTGCTTCTCCCCCCAGTGGTGGAACCAACCAGACATATATTGTTATCAGAGGCAGCTAGTTCAAACTATCATCAACATTAACGATCCCAAGCCATCACTATCAGTATTACAGCACTAACTGGAGTCACTTAGTATCATGTGAATTATATTTCTAGCTACATCATTACAGCATGATTAATTCCTTACCATCAGCGTTATAGATGTGGTGCTTCTCTCCCCAGTGGTCAAACCAACCTGACCAGAACTCCATCGTCATTAGGGGCAGCTCCTTACCCTATACAAGAAGCGAAGAACATAAAATGTAATAGCCTAGTACGTAAACCTTTCATTGATACATATGAGTAAATACAGTAATGTACATTGTAACAGAAAAGGCCATGTTATTTGATACTCATTAACTTATACATACATTTAGTTATTTGTGGTACAGACATGACTTTTACCCTCTGCTATTGCCTTTGGCAATGGTTGTTCAATTCCACATCATTATTTGACCAACTATTTATCAAAATTAATTATAGCACACAAAGGGTCTTCAACGCTCTTTGTGACCAGCCCAAGCTCATGATATGCGGTGTATAAAATGTATTCTACAAAACATATGTTGAACTGAAACGAAGGGTAAATATATTTTTTGAGCAAAATAGAAAGACAAAAAATGTGTGTACAAAACGTATCGGGAGTAGTCCACAACTTTGCCCGAGTGCGTTACCACTTTGGGTCACTTGTAGAAATGAGGGGATATTTTCAAAGAGCCATAGTTCTCTTATTGCTTGGAACGATTGTGCTTTCAGAGAATAGAGAATTTCAGAGACTATTCATTATATTTAGTGTCTAATATTTCATTTTCCTACTTTTACAAGGTCCTTCCATTTCCACAATTAAATGTAATGTACTTTAATCTTTGTTTGTATTTGAGCACGATTGTACCTTTTGTTGCTATGCTTTCTTGTTGATTTACTTTTTTAGGTTTTTAAATGGTAAATAAAGTTTTGATTTCAATTCAATTGCATACAACGCTTTGTTTGCATTTCATTGTCCTTTAACTTGAATGGTTCAACTGACCTGCAGGTGCACTAGATCGTCAAAGTGCCTCTCCACATTCTCCTGGAAGTTTGCCGTCATCAACACTGGAATAAAAACAAACAAAATACAAATATGATAGAAATTCTACAGATGACACCAGCAGCTCTGTCACTCCTCTTGATACCAGTAAGGCAATTCCAAAAAGTGTACCCATTTTTTTGTTTACAAATATATAAAGTGACAATATTATTGTGAAATACCACAACTCCTCCTCCCAACAAAAAACAAACCAGAATATATTTTTACCTCCATTGAGAGCTCCCCTCGTCATGGATTTCTTTTTGCTTTCTTTTACTACGCTTGATGCTGGTCAGACAAAATGACCCACTTGGTATAAATATATAAAGTGACAATTAAACTGCCCCCAAGCCCCCACCACCCTTTCCCACAGAAAACAAAAGAGAACAGATAATTTACCTCCAGGGAGATGCCCCCTCTCCATAGACTTCTTTGTGTTCTCTGATGTCACCAGTAGTTCCGTCACTCCTCTTGATACCAGCGCCTGGTTAAAAACAAACAGCAATTAACTTTGATGAAAGCTACATACAACATAAATGCGATTCCCAATATACAATTTTTAATTATTTCCACAATCTGATGTTGCACAAAAAAAAAAAATGAGGTTATATACACATTGCTAATTAAAAAAAAAGATTTACAACTCATTTTATTTCATTTTCATAATTTATTTGTAAATTATACATTTATTTAACATTAGTTTCTGGTGGCATGAAAAAAGAAGTTTACTAGCCTGGAAAAAACATACAAAACTAATTTTAAAAACGGTCATACTTATATATATCATATTCCAATTCATTTTTTTTAAATTAACATCTATTAATCAGAATTTTTTTTAAACAAAATTATACTCACTAATATGTGCTTCAGCTTTCTCTTACTTACATGATTCTAGTTACTATATACCCAAACAAAGTAAAGAAACAAAAGCATAATGTATATTTTGATATATCTTACCTCCTTGACAAACTGCATGTATTCTGTGCTGTCACCAAATGAACCATACTCATTCTCCACCTGCACAGCTATGATGGGACCTCCACGGTTACGCTGCAGGATGGAAAAGTCAATACAAATTATCCAAGACAACAGTAAATAATATTAATATAGTTAATTAAATAATTTGTCCTGATTAAGATTTTAACCAAACGGACATCATCTGATCATCATCATTATTATCATCGCCATCATCACCACCATGGCCATAGCAACTACCACCACCACTATATTCATTTATCATCGTCACCGTCGATGTCATAGTCGCCAGCAGCAGCAGCAACAACAACATCAACAACAACAACAACATCATCATCAACATCATCATTGCCATAGTTACCTGCAATGGAACGATCCTTGGAATGAGTTCATCAAAGAACTTGCTGACAGCCTCTGTGTAGAGAGGATAGGTGGTCCTAACCTTCATCTCATCATCTGACAGCAGCCAGCTGAAATACAATGCAGAGAATTTGATCTTTATAAAATATCGGCCAGTGATGGTAATCTAAAAAATTAATATTTTTATTTCCCTGCTCTACCTGCTTTAGTTATTTTTTAATGATTTTTATTATTGCGTAGATCGCTATAATTAAGAAAAATCTTTAAATTGGCAACACATTGTGATATTTTTCAAACAGATTTTGGCATTCAAATTGGCAACTTTGTGGCAAAGTCACTTCATATTTGTCTTACATTGTAATTACTAAATATTTTCCACCTATTTTTATGTCATTAAAAGGTTGAAAAAAATTAGAGGAGTTGCCAATTTGTAGAGGAATAGCTCTCGTCCTTGATTTAACAAAATAGATACAAGCATCAATATAAATATATTAATTCTTCTGGAGCACCAACTCAACATGACCATATTAAGTTATCTTTCTTTCAAAACAATATGTACAAGTATCAGGAAAAGATCATTTTTCTATGGGGGCAGGAGAGGGGGCACCTAAATTACAAAGAAATACAAGATATCATTTCACCAATATGTTGCCTATTCAATGCATTTTCATGATTTACTCCATAATTTAAAAATCATATTTAGACTTAGCTTTTGGTATATAACCTGCATCTACCCCATAGAATCTACCCCGAGTAATTTTGAGACCAGTCCCGAGCAGGAAAAGGGCCCCGTTGCGGAAAAAAATGCGTACAAAAGTATTTGAACCAATCAAATGCGGCATTTAGTCACATGATCTGACTTGCAATTAATTGCAACTTTACAATAGATTGCAAATCTTTCTGCAACGGGGCCCCATATCATACAAAATAAATATTGTACTCATTTACCTGGGCAGTCCACCAAAGTCCCACTCTGCACAAATGTAGGGCCCGGGTCTGAAGATGACATGCATGCCCACCTTCTGAGCTACCTTCAAGAATGCACTGTAGGTTAAAAAAATAAAGAGATATTACGGCTTCTGCAAAAGATTTTCAACAAATTAATATTTGAGGTTTCAATCATAAACCAATTTCATTGCAAGATTCTTGAGAATGATAATTATGTGATATTTTCATAGAAAAGAATAACCAGTGAAAACAGAAAATCAATAATTCAAACATTTGAAAAAGCAAAACCAATTTCTTTCTTCCGTTACCATAACCCAAGCAACAAGGTACAAGAGAGGTGTGAACGTTTCAAGTGATTTTGGTTGGATTTTACAAAGTTAATCAATCACTTTAAGGAAACAGTCACCACCTGTAATTCTGCATTTTGGAACATTTCTTTGATCTCAAAAGGTGAAGATGAACTCAAGTTAGTGAGGATTTGGTTAATTCCAAGTATAATGTATTATATCAGAAATATACGAAAGGACCCTGTACTTAGGAAATGTACCAAGAGCCTGGGTCTTTCTTCATAGAAAAATAAGAGAATTTTCAAAAAGAAGCTGTGGAGCCAAAGTGCTATATTCTCAGAACCAGTGAACAAAATACACGGGGGCACAGGGCACAGGGCGAATTTGCCCCCGAAATGCCAAAAAGAGCCCCCGTAAATCATAAGAGAGCCCCAATAAATTTTGCATGGAGTTCAATGCAAAAAACATATTTCAGAGTGTTTTTTATGCACGAAAGCTTGAAAAGTAGCCTCCCAAAAATAAAGTTAACAATTTTCTCCTGATAATGTATTATTTCAGCATTATACAAAAGAACCCCCCGTTAGGAAATATACCACAGGTCTGGGTCTTTCTTTGTAGAAAAAGAGAGCATTTCCAACAGAAGCTCTCAGAATTGTGTACTTAGTTTAGACATCAGAGTAGGAAAGAGCAGAGTTGAGTGTAATGCGTTTACTCTTCACACTGTTCACAGATTACAATGCAAACATGTTCTTTTTATACACACCAAACTCTCAATTATTTGCAGCAGCTGCTGCACGTGTACCTGAGAAAGTAACATCTTTATGTAAGATAAACAAACACTCATACACACGCATACCAATGGCGTAGCCAGTCTTATCCCAGACAGGGGGCTGAAGGGATAAAGATGAGGGTGCGTCATGGTTCATAAAAGGGTGACGCACATCGGTGCAATGACGCACCTTTCCCGGGGGTCAAGAGGTGCGTCATACAAATGACACCTGCATTAACTCTCTCATCGAAATAAGCCTGGCGGGTGCATGCCCCAAATAATTTGGCCAAAACAATAAAAACATGAGAGGAAAATCTGTGCAGAAATACACAAGGTGTGCACCCCCCCCCCCCCTGACCACGCTCACTCCTTGTTCTAGATTCCAACAAAGACTTACACAACATCCAGGATGCCAGAGAAGTCAAAGTCTCCCCGGACCTGTTCATGCGCATTCCAGGGAACATACCTGGAAGAGAAAACATATATATGACAATGAGTCATTATTAAGGATTTTAAAGTGATGATGATGTTGTTGATGATGATGATGATGATGATGATGACGATGATGATGACGATGACGATGACGATGATGATGATGGTGGTGGTGATGATGATGCTGATGATGATGATAAAGATGGTGATGATGATGAAGATGGTGATGATTTTGATAATGATGGTGATGATGAAGCAGATGGAGATGATGATGATGATTAGTGAAGATGGTGGCAATGATGATGGTGATGATGGAGATGATGATGACAATGATGGTGATAATGATGATGATGATGAAGAAGATGGTGATGGTGATTGATGATGATGTTGATGATGATGATGATGATGATGGTGATGATTTTGATGATGCTGCTGATGATGTTGAAGATAGTGATGATGATGATGATGATGATGATGATGATGATGATGATGATGATGATGATGATGATGGTGATGGTGATGGTGATGGTGATGGTGATGATGATGGTGATGGTGATGATGATGATGATGATGAAGATGGTGATGATGATGATGATGATGATGGTGAAGATGGTGATGATGGTGAAGATGGTGGCAATGATTGTGATGATGATGGTTGGTGATGATGATAATGATGATAAAGAAGATGGTGATGGATGATGATGATGATGATGCTGCTGCTGATGAAGATGGTGAAGATGGTGAAGATGGTGGCAATGATGATGGTGATGATAATGATGAAGATGGTGATGATGAGGATGGTGATGATGGTGATGATGATGCTGCTGCTGATGAAGATGGTGAAGATGGTGGCAATGAGGATGGTGATGGTGATGGTGATGATGATGGTGATGATGTTGATGATGATGATGATGATGATGATGATGATGATGATGGTGATGGTGATGGTGATGGTGATGGTGATGGTGATGGTGATGGTGATGGTGATGATGATGATGATGATGATGGTGATGATGATGATGATGATGATGAAGATGGTGATGATGATGATGATGATGATGGTGAAGATGGTGATGATGGTGAAGATGGTGGCAATGATTGTGATGATGATGATGGTTTTGATGACAATGACAATGGTGATGATGATAATGATGATAAAGAAGATGGTGATGGATGATGATGATGATGATGATGCTGCTGCTGATGAAGATGGTGAAGATGGTGAAGATGGTGGCAATGATGATGGTGATGATAATGATGAAGATGGTGATGATGAGGATGGTGATGATGGTGATGATGATGCTGCTGCTGATGAAGATGGTGAAGATGGTGGCAATGAGGATGGTGATGATGATGATGATGATGATGGTGACGATGACGATGATGACGATGATGACGATGACGATGATGACGATGACGATGACGATGACGATGACGATGACGATGATGATGATGATGATGATGATGATGGGGGTTACTCCCCAGAATGGTATTCTGTTACAAAGAAAAGTATCTTGCAGGCCTGGTATCTTGTCAGAGGTCAAAGGAAAAGATTTCAGGGAAAAATTAGAAATTTTAAGGTATCATTTCCAGATCATGAATGTGTTGTACTTCTACCATACAAATTTGAATAAAAACAAATAAAATAAAAAAAGGCTACTGCCCGGGTAACTGGGTCATCTAAGCCTGTAGCCTGGATTTATGATTTCTATAAATGTATGCTTAATTGTATATTACGAGGGCAAAACTCAAATCATTTGGGCAAAACTCAGATCATTTGTGCAAAATCATGTCATACTTGGTCATAATCATACTTTTTCTCAGGTTTTTTCCATTTTGCTTAAAATTACTTCACCCATGGAATTATGATAATTGATATATATGTTCGAAAGACCTCAGGCCCCCCCCCCCCCTCCCCCATCCTCTTTCCCCTTGCACTTACGTGGTGACCGTGTTGAGTCCGCCAGCCTTCATCTTCAGCAGCCGATCCTCCCAGTACTGGGGCACGACGCGGAAGTAGTGCATGCTCCCCGAAAGGATCGTCAGCTTATCGCCTCCTCCTCCGCGGCCGCCCAGCACAAATTCCCCGCCCTCCAGTCGCAAGCTCGGCTCCTGCAACGATTTTACATACTCAGTCTGCTGCACCCGCAGCCGGTGCATGTACAACAGAATCACGATCGCGCAGATGCCAATGATGGTGACCCACCGCGCGATGTGGACGGGGCGTATCGTTACCGACGTCATGCTGCGTGCCGGTAGGCTAGTGACCATGAGCAACTAGTCCTACTACTACTAGGACCCGTTTTAATTTAAGTCTGGATGTTCAAGTCTAATTCGCAGCAGTGCTCGGCTCAGGCTCAGCAGATAAATGTTCAATCAGGTTGACTGTTCCAGGACAGATGATGTAACTTTACTTGTAATTCTGATGATTTTTTAATGAAGTTAAAACTTAAATTACAATTATTTCAAATAAATTGTTAATTTAAATATATTAATTATAAAATAGGTTCTGAATCAATCACAAGTTAAGACTAGCCAAGGCTAAGTCTATGACATGATTGTCATTGAGGATCGATATTGACTTTATTGTAAGTTATGAATCTTGGCAAATGTAGTTGTATATTAAAAGACCTAACAAGTAACATAACATGGCAAAAGTAAAACTATACTTTAGTAGGCTAGCAGAATTTTGGTCGCTAACTTCAACCCTAACCTGGCTTAACCCTAACCCTAAATTTGGTGGCTATAGTAGTAGTATAGGTCAGATTTAGTGGCTATGGTCACGTCTACAATGTGGTTAGTTAGACTTAGATGGTACTATAAGTCAGATTTATTGGGCAGTAAGAAAATTGAAGTTAGCAACCAAAATTCTGCTAGCCTACTATTTAACTAAAGTATAGTTTTGCTCATAACATTTGACAGGCATAATGACAATCGTGTAATAGTAATACATGTCATATCACTCATTCACTGTAAATGCACGACATACATAAGATGCGACATTAAATTAATCAGTCGCGA
>JBAMJV010013500.1:42500-43784 GCA_037951105.1 Echinarachnius parma
CGGAGCCCCCGGAAGCTTTTAGATTTCAGACATTTGCTCCTAGCATGGGTGTTAAAATTGTATAAAATAGTGAACCTACTCATAACGTATTTTTAAAGGGCATAGCGAGGAAAGACTGAGCCTTGCATGGGATGGATCCACGTGATCATGTATACTATAGAGCCATCGATATAGTCTAGGGCATTGGGCTCCCATGAAACAAAGCAAGGGCGTCAACAATTTCTCAAAAGTGTAGGGGAGACATTGCGAGGAAGCGAAGCGACCGAGCGGGGGAGGGTGTGGGAGGGGGTGTCCCCCTCCCACAATAGGGAGCTTTTGTATTTTTGGGCGTGAAATTGTGCGATTTGGTGCACACCTGAGACAGAAATTTCACGTAATATGAAATATATAGGTATGGAACCAAACATACATAATGACAAAGGGAGGGGGTAATATGCTCCTTTTTTCAAATGTGGGGGGACATGATATTCCAATTTGATATGCGTTCAGCGCATATGTACCGAGATTATTTTATTTTCTGTGACGGTGTGCTATCTATAGATGAGGGTTTAATAAACGTCGTTTGAGGTGTGCGTTTGAGAAATTATGCTGCCCAACACATTTCAAAAGGTGAGTTCCCGCAACCCAAATGAAACTTGCAATATGAAAAACTGTATGCGCGCGAAGCGCGCGGCAACAAAAAAGAGATTTACAGTCCTTTTCAAACTAAAAAACGGCTATTTTGAAGATTAATTATTGATAAATGTGTCTTTCCCCTCTTTGGCATTATATCACTCGATTTTTTTCTTCCTCATTTTCGGAATTATTGGGGGGGCGAAATGATATGTTCGCCCCCCCCCCCCCAATATTTTCATTGGGGGGGGGGGGGGGCGACCGCCCCCCTGCCGCCCCCCCCCCCCCCCCAGGATCGACACCCCTGCTTTTTACATAACCCTTTCAAAGTAAGTTTTATTCAATCATGCATGACGTTAGATGAGTGAGATCGCTGAGGCCAGTGGCGTAGCGGGGTATACTAAGGGGGGGGGGGGGGGTAGGGGGGCGCACATCTTATTTGTTTTCATTGTTTTTTTTTTCTTCAAAAAATTCCCCCCTATATATGTTTCCTATTGTTGTTTTCCTTCAAATAATCAGAGGAGGGTATTGGGGAGGGGGCACGTAGCGCGATAGCTAACATATTCACCAGTGGTGTAGCGGCGGGGGGGGGGGGGGGGGGGGCAATGGGGGGCACGTGCCCCCCCCCCCTCCAATACAAAAAACAAAAAACAAAAACATAAGGTGTGCCCT
>JBAMJV010013501.1:0-50124 GCA_037951105.1 Echinarachnius parma
TGCATTCCCGCATTCACCGGACCAAACCATTGTTTGAATACTTGTAGACGCTTTGATGAGTCTGCAAATCAGTGAAAAGATTGGTATATCTTTTTGTTCGGCCATCCGCACAGTAGCCTATCCGATAGGCATCTGAGCTTTCTGGCAAGTACTAATCGCGTTATGGAGACGGAAAACCGGTGATCTCGAACCCGATGCGCGGAGCGCATCCGCCTATCATCAGTCATTTACTCATCATTATTCATATATGTTTATTGTATGTATGACGTTACCATGAGGTAACAGAGTCGCTTGTACCGACCTCAATTTATGGCCTAAACTGAGGTCTTTAACCCACTCCCTTCATGATTCTGAAATCGCCATAAACTTTGCACTCAGACCAACCAGTTCCCGTAGTCAGAGATAAATTGTGTGAGAGAGGGAGAGAGGAAGAGAGAGAGACGTCGCATAGCGCATGGCGCACTGTGCTGTGTGAGATTGTGTGTGACTGTGTGTGACTGCCCGAGTTCTCTGGCCACTGCATGCACTGCATGCATTGCATGCACTACAGAGTTCATATGACGTTACAGCCTCATCGCTCATTGGCCTATTTTGGTCCATGTCACATAAATATTCATGAAATAGCTTTGCAGGGGGTTCGTAGAAATCCTACGAAGAATCAATGTAAATCAATGCAAATAAAGAAAATAAAAACTTTTCACGTTCATGACTGACGATAGGCTTCGCGCTGCACGCTCAAACTAGGCATATCGCGGTTAGTACACTGCCGGTAGAACCTGCCAGACAGCACGATGCCTATCGGATAGGCTATCCGCACAGTCGTCAGAATTTGCGAAGCATGTCGGGTAGTTACACGAACATGGCCGCTGGGACCATCATCTTTTGCCGCCGTAACAATAAGTAAAATTTGGGTACGTTCACAGAAGGAATTCATGGGATTCAGTAGACCAAAAATGCAAAGTCATGTATCGAAGTAAATTTCTGTTCACGCTCTAAATGATAATAGTAGCCGAAAGCCATAGTTCCATTGTTTTTTTTTTTCAATGATATTTATTTTCTCCATTGCTTTTCACAAACAATAACAAAATCAATACATTAAATAATCTGCATGTTAAAATAATTATATAGAATATGATTTTACATTCACATCTAAATAATACAAATGAACTTTTACTATTTACATCAAATAAAGCATGAAACATGCATGCATGAAGAAAGCATGAACATAAAAAGGGGAAAATAGGAGAGAAAAAAACATTCTCCCCCCAAAAAATACAACAAACAAAACACCCATACAAGCACTTACAAACACACATACACACGCGTGCACAGACACCCACACAGACATCCAATGAAAACATGCCTACATCTTGTGAGAATCTCGACCATTATATCAGCCTTGTTCATTTATTGCTTCTATTCGCCTTCCCTATTTTATTCTGCACGAAGCTATTCTAAATTGTTCCACTTTCTAAAATGATATGTCAGTGTACCTCGGTTCCCAGCTAATTTCTTCTCCTCCTTTCTATTTTCTAATAATCTTTTCTTAATCTCCAAAGGAGTTGGTGGTTTATTTCTATTTTTACTATCTATAAATATAATATATTTTATCAAAATTATGATATGATTTAATAACTGCTCCTTCCCTATGTTTAACTCAACTATCCCTACATGGATACCTTTCCAATTTATATTTGTAATCTCTACTAAATTTAAAAAATCCCCACACTCTTCCCAAATTGGTTTTACTTTGTCACAAAGACAAAATAAATGCTCTTAAGTTTCTTCATATTTACCACAAAAAGAACATAAAATACTCAACCATTTTAAATGTATATAAATGTAATTTAGTATATAAAATGTTATAAAACATTTTAAATTGAAATTCTCTAAGCTTACTATTCAATGTGCATTTTCCAAGTCTTAATTGTATATCTTTTCCATGAATATTATAAGTCTGTTCTAAATTTCGTTCTGCATAATCTACTCTCTTATTTAATAAAAAAGCGTATATAATTTTAAAGATTATTTGATCTAACATTATATACCTTTTCAAAAATAATAAAATCCATATCTAATTCCCTAAATTTGAGTGTGTATTTTTATTTGTTTCCATGAAGGGGGGATGCCAAGACAAATACGTTGTATTTTAATAATTTCTAAACTATTTAAACCTTTTCTTTGAAATTCCTCATTTGATTTTATATTGCCTTCCCCATGAACAATATGATGCAGCTTATAAATATTCTTTTAAAATAATTGTTCATCGAAAGGAACATGACCATCGATAAAAACAAATCTATTATTATAAATAATCTCATTCCTTTTAGAAGTATTTTCTTTTAACAAAATTATTTTTGTGGCCATCCAAACGTACAACATGTCTCTATAAAATGCTGGTAATACTAATTCAGATATACCTATGATTGCATTATTATAAAATATCAAAGTTTCTCCAACATCTTTAGTTAAATAGTTAAAATGCTGTTTCCATCCTATATTTGCATCCCCAGTTAAAATTCTCTTTACCCACATAATCCTCTGCACTAAAATAAATAAATGAAAGTCAGTTAATCTTAGTCCACCTCTACAATAATTCAAGAACATTACATTTCGCTTAATCTTATCCTTTCCATTCCACAAAAAAATCAAAAACCAATTTATCAAAATCTTGAAATACCCAATTCGGTACTGGTGTCAGTGCCGATACATAAATCAATTTTGACAAAATAAACGTTTTTATCAATTGAATTTTCCCCATTAAAGTTAAATCTCTTTGTTTCAACCATAACAGCAGCTTTTTATTCTACTCAAAATTTCCTTATAATTTGTTCTTTCCTGAACTTCAACATCTAAAGAAAAAAGAAATACCCAAAATCTTGACTATTTGTACTATTTTACCAAATGGAAGAGCAATATTTTCATTTTGAGAAGGGCCTAACAATAATATTAAAGTTTTTTCTTTATTAATTTTTAATCCAGAATTTCTTGCAAAACTTTCAAACAGTTTCTCTACCCTTTTAAATGATTTTGAGTCCCGATTAAAGAGAGTCATATCGTCTGCATGAAGAATTTGTTTTACTTGTACGTTATTAAACGTAAATCCTTGCATTTCAGGGTCTTTATATATTGAACGAGCTACAATTTTTAATACAAAGTATAAACAAATATGGGGACAGGGGGTCCCCATGCCTAACACCTCTCTTAATATCAAAGTATCCAGTAGATGCGCCCCCATTAAAAACACAACTTTGAACATTATTATAAATAGTCTTCTCCCATCTACAAAATGACTGTCCAAAACCAAATGTTATCAAAACCTTCTGCAAAAAAGTATGTGAAACTGAATCAAAATCCTTTTCAAAATCAATTATCATTATATACCCAGGTATTTTATTGACTGATGTATGATGAATTATATCATCTATCATTATTATCGCTTCACCTATGTTTCGACCTTTCAAATATCCCACCTGGTCGACAGAAATTATTTAATTTAAAACTTTTTCAATCCTTATCGAAAGCACTTTAGTCAAAATTATTGTATAATCTCCATTCAATAAAGATATTGGTCTATAATTTTGTATAAATAAGGGATCTTTTCCTTCTTTATGAATCAAACTAATAACCGCCTGCTTTTATGATAAAGTAAGATCCTTTTTTCCAAAAGCTAAATTTAAAGAATCTACTACTAAATTTCCTATTAGTGGACAAAACAGTATATCAAATTCAACACTTAATCCATCATTCCCCGAGGATTTATTAGATGCCATTTCTTTCATGGCTGCAATACATTCTCCGTTTGTTATTTTACCTTCACATAATGCACACAGATCTGAATTTAATTTTGGCAAGTCCTGAAAAAAATCATCCACAAAATGAATTTCCTCTTCCGATTGAGCATAGAGCTTACTATAAAATGTAAATATTTCTTGCATAATATTTGTTTGATCAAAACAAATATTTTCATCTATATTGAGTTTACTAATTAAAGTTTTCTTTTGATTAGACTTCATTAATTGAGTAAAATACCTAGTGTCTCTTTCTCCACATTCATGATGTGATGCTCTAGAACGAATTTAATACCTTCATTTATATAATTAAAATTCTATCTGCTTATAAACAAACCAAAAATCTAATCTTCTTTGCATAAATGGATTAACTTCCCTATACGTAAACTGTTTCTTATATCCATTCCTTACCATACAAACATCCAGCAACTCAAATCTATCTAAAAATTGTTCAAATAAAATATTAAATCGAGACTGAAAATTGTGTTTACTACTTCCCAAATAATCTAAATCTTTATTTATAATAATATTAAAATCTCCCCCAATAATTATTGCATTATTTTCTTTATTAATTTATTTTACTATTTTTTCAAAATTAACAAAAAAATTAATCTTTTCTGATTCACTTCCTCTTACTGGCAAATAAACATTAGCCATTATCAATTTCATCCCCTGAATAATGCATTCCATTATAACATATCTACCATTATTATCTGAAATAACATTTAACACCTGAATTTATAATCTATCAAAATGAGCACTCCTTTACTATGGTTTGTCCCATGACTAAAATATGAACTTCCATTCCATAGCAATTTCCAAGTCTCCTCAAGTTCAATTGTACTGTATGTTTAAAAAAAAAAAAAAACAATATCTGCACCTTTATCTTTACACCACGTACACATTTTTGCCCTCTTTGACTTTTCTCGAATTCCTTTGACATTCAAAGAAAGAAAATTACATTTAATAAAAATATCTTTACCTTCCATAACTACCTATTAATCTACTTATACTCATGTATAAACTTCTAACACACGGGCTAACAAAAGCAGGCTCAAGAATGTATAAATTACTCCAAAAAATAGCATACCTCCTCCTCCTAAGTATATATACATTAAAAATTAAACGCATTTATAAACGTTTTCTCATATGTTGGCGCTCAAACATTCCTTTAAAAAAAAAAAAAAAAAAAAAAAAAAAATTCAAATTATGTTTCATTAAATTTCAATTCAAAATTTAAAATTTATCCTTCTATATAAAGATTCAATAAGTTATTTCATAATCTTTTTCACTTCCTTTTCTAAAAAAAAATTAATAAAAAAAATAAAAAAATAAATTCAAATTATGTTTCAATTACTTCAATTCAAAAATTTAAATGTATCCTTCTATATATGTGTCTGTGTCTTTCAGTTTGGGTATAAAGTCGCAATGGGGGTTTAGTACATAGAGCACCAAAATCATAAAAAATTGTCTTTGGCTGAAAATTTCAACTTTACGGAATTTGATACTTACATGTGTCATCTACATTCTCTGAAAATTTCATGTCCTAATTCGATTGTTTTATACCGAAAATAATGATTTTTCTGAGCAACCTTCAATTCGGTTTCGGCCTGAAACTCGGTTTATCATCGCTGGCTGTTCATGATCGATCGTTTGTGCATTGATTGAGCGGCACACGTGCGACGCCCGACCGCTGGTATTGTGAGCGGTGTGAGCTAGCTGAGCCCGAGCGGAAAGCGCTGTGATCAGGCGCAGCGGAGCACCCCAATTTGCATATCATTAGCGGCCCGTTCTATTTGAATAACCAACGGACATCTGCGTGAATCCGAACATGTGGTTGATAGAATGTCAAATCTTAAAATTCGCGTTGCGCCTTTATTACTGCAAATATCGCTATGAAACTTTGCATACGAACTAAAATTATTATGAACTTGATATCAATGAAAAAAATATGAAATTCCATAGAATAAAACTTGAGATATGAATGTGTTTTGAGCTTCATCCCTCGAGAAACACGCCGTATATTTTTCTCTGACTCTCCCCTATCCAGCAATACACGTGGTAGAGACTTTGTATGAATATTCATAAGGGTTGAATCCATATATGGGCGAAATTTTCGCTTGGCCGATGGAGTATTTTTATAGTTATAAGTCCTGTTTCATGGGGCTTCATTTTCAAAATTTTTAGTCAGCGAACTCATAGAACATGACGTCATCGTTCAAAGCGATGTACTGCGCATGCGTATAGGGGCACGATCGGAGAAAAACATTGGACCAGCTGATCATGCTTCGCTCGATGTCGACGCGATCGTGACCATCCATGACTAGAATCTAGATGGAACATCATGAATCGGGGTAAGTTTCTCGAAGTTGTTATGTTTGTTTGACTGCTTGAATAATATATATTACTATAGGTTTGAAAAATAAATATTTAAAGTCTAATCGAAAGAGTAATGTGATGATGTAAATAGTCATTTAAACTTCAACCAACATGTCGACGTCATCACAAAGAAAGCTAACTCTACCAGAGCTTTTCTCCAGCGAAACTTCAGCAACTCCAACCGGAAGATCAAAGAGGCGACCTACAAGACATACGTGAGACCAATAACGGAGTATGCAGCCTCTGTATGGGACCCCCACACCCAAAGAAACATTAGAAAAGTAGAGCAGGTACAACAGAACAGCGCCAGGTTCGTCATGAACACCTTCGACCGCAGAGCAAGTGTCACTGACCTAATGAACAGGCTACAATGGCAATCCTTACAGAACAGAAGACTACAGGGCCGACTAGCGATGCTCTACAAGATCCGCTTTGGGATAGTAGATGTGCCATGGAATGACCACCTTACCACTCTAACAACAAGCACCAGAGGACATGGAAGTAGATTTTTCACTCCACAATGCAGCTCTCAAGTGTGCTCTTCATCCTTCTTCCCTCGCACCATCAAGGACTGGAACGCGTTAAAAATTGACCCAGCAGCCTTCCCTTCACTCGATGCTTTCAGAGCAGCAGCAGTGAGGGCCGCTTGCATCTAAACGCCCACGCCCCCCCCCCCCCCCCACGTTGTTTGTGCTTTATTGTGCTGTCGCGTCTCTGTTCTTGTTTTTGTTTTATGTTTTTTGTTTGTACGTTCACTGAACTGTATGTACACCACACACGCAGTGCGTAATCTTCAGTCATGAAGCCTGCACTATACAAGGAAGAAGAAGAAGAAGAAGATGGTCATCGCCGACTGAGTGATGTACCGATGTGACTCGTGCCTGGTACCGTCTACTGTACTGTAGGTATGCATGCAGCTCCCGTGCATCGACAGGTGCCATGATGTAGTATCATTCTCTGTGATTGTTGTGATGTTGACAATATGACTTTATGTCGAATTATGTTGACTTAAAACTTCAAAGTTAAGTTCAGTTGCACTGTGTAGTCTACAGACTACATGTAGGCTACACCGGCCGTAATAACATAAATTGTTTTTATTTTGAGGTTACTTTTGAGTTTGATTTATTAACAAATTTAGACTTAAGTTAAGTGGATCATGTGATGATGTGATGATGTTTATTTTTATTTAACAATGTCAATGACAAGTCAACAATGCCAATGGCATGGTTACAATATTTGTTACTAAAGACTCATGATATCGTAAAATCTATAATCATTCTCAATCATCTTTCAATTAAAATAGCTCGTGCCCTTTGTGTTGGATGCACATGAAGTCGCCACAGCACAGTCCACAGAAAACTCCTTGACAGGGATGGAAGTCACCATGTAATTCAAGCCAAGGATAGCGATGCCCTGGACCTGGCCTGGCCGAGTACTACTACTACTAGACTAGAGACTCACTGTACTTTTCGGCGTCGGTCACCTAAAAGTTCAAGGCTTCAGTTGATTCCAATTCAAGTGCAGATTTCCTCCCGGCTCACACACAGCCTCGCAGGCAGCAAGCAACAGCCAGTCTCAATTAATTCTGGTATGTATAAACTGTCGTAATGACAATATTTTAGATCTCATTTATTATTACAATGATATTGAACAGCATGGGCCATGGCATGGCCTGGTTTTATTGTGAGTGCACGTGTCAAGTTAATTTTGTATAGCATAGTTTTTTCTGCTCGTGGGCCATAAATTGTTCAATTCGTTGAATATTTGACTTGGTTTAGTGGGCCAGCAAATGATTTGTAAATATCATTTTTTGAAGCCATGGTAACAGCTGTTTGATTGTCCGACAGAATTTGGAGCTTGAAACTGCTGATGTGCATTGATAGTCTGATATTGATAAACTTACAGCGCAAGTGGGGTTCGGAACACTCGCTTGTGCTGTCTAGATACATCAGTAATTTCACACTCCAAACAAAATCAATCAGACTTTATATCCTATATATTTGTGAATTATTTTTTTTCTCTTCATTTTTCTCAGGCCCTTATAGTACATGTGAGGTCAAAGGACACCTAGTCTCATTCCAGTCGGAGCAGTGGTGCCACGTTAGTCGCCTTTAGTTGACGATTCCCTCCAGTGCAGAGATCCTCTCATGATCATTTGAAGCCAGTCTCCAGAAACGGTATGTCAAGACCATTCACTATTTCATATCTGTGTTTCTTTGTTTGTAATATTTTTATATCATAAAGATATGACCAGGTACACCCAAATAGATAGTTGTTGTTGTTGTGTAGGCATGCAAGTGATCATCACAGATACAAATAAAATGTTTCTAAAATGTTTATATATAGAAATTGGTATAATTGTAAAGATGTACATAACTGTTATTTATTCCTTTTCTTGCCATTTGCCAACCAATGGATGACACATTTCTTGACAACATTGGTATGTTTATAGACCAAACAAAATATATCTATCGATCTATCTATCTACATGTACATGCACATGTATAATATCGGTTACTTGATATTCTTTTGTCATCTTTCTTTATGCTCGATATTTGCTTTGTTTTTTGGAATTTTACATCCTTATTCAAAAAAGAAAATGGCTTAACATCTTTTTAATGATGAAGATGGGGGTTATTTAACATCCTTGTCTGTAGGATAATTTAAAGTTATGCAGATATTTTATAAAGAATTATATAACCTGAGAAATAGTATTAAAGACTTTTGTAAGATGTTTATTAAGAATTAATATTATCGTTTCATCAAAATCAATTACAATGTAATTGTGTTTGTTTTCCCAGGCCTCAAGCATGGTTGAGCCTTGATACATGTGAGGTGTGCTGTCGTCAAAGGACAACTAGTCTCATTCCAGTCGGAGCAGTGGTGCCACGTCGGTCGCCTTTAGTTGTTGACGATTCTCTCCAGTGCAGAGATCCTCATGATCAAAGCCAGTCTCCAGAAACGGTATGTCAAGACCATTCACTATTTCATAACTTAATTAAAAGTTTCTAAAACAACATGATGAAAATGGACAGTTTTTCTTGTTTCAAATAGTTCATGTTTTCTTTAGTCATTTTAGCCAACATCTTTTTACTTTTCAGATATTTGTTGTGTTGTTTGAAATCGTTTGTTACTGAAGGCTCAACATTAGGACATGGCCCCTAATAATGTGTTGTTTGGCCTAACATAATTCCTCAATTTCAAAGTTTATTAATTTGCTTCAATGGGTATCGTAAAATACCAGATTAACAGAAACCTATTCTGCGACTTAGAGGCTACCACATTCAGGTTCATGCCATAATAATTTGAGAGATGCTTTTTCACTTGGCGTACTGGCTACAAGGGAAAGGAGTTTATTTCTGAAAATGCTATGTAAAGAGAATGGATTCAAATACAACAAATAAAAGGGCTGCTCTAATATCACTATAATGTACTTAATACTATGCGGATATTTATTGGTAAAAATTATTTTGCTCACAAAGAATCATGTTTGTTTTCTCAGGCCTCAAGCTCAAGCCTCAAGTCTCATTCCAGTCGGAGCAGTAGTGCCACGTCAGCCATCTGTAGCAGATGATGATTCCCTCCAGTGCAGAGATCCTCGCATGATGAGAGCCAGCTCCAGGAATGGTATGCATAACAATGTTAAAATATATTCTTGGTAGGCAAGATTATGGTGTGATGAAGAGGAAATACCTCATATTGAACCCAATACCCTGATAACTATTAGGCTGAGGTATATGGAGGACATATATTTTTTTAAATATGTGATTATATGTCTTTAACCATATTTAATAAACAGACAATGATATAAGTTTTTTTAGGCTTGAATATATGTTACGATTTTACAGCAAAACATTTTTAACAATTTGAATGATTACTATCTCTGCTTGTCCAAAATGAGTCTGTTTTGTTGCATTATTTTCATGGGTAAACTATTATTTTTACTGGTCATGGGACAAAAGTCACATCATAGAAAATTGTATTAAGATTTGTTTTTACTTTCTTATATTTTAGGACTGAAGTCAACATTTACTACCTCTACAGGATAGTGAAGTGGCAACATGGAAGATTGCCAAGGTAGGTTAAAGAAGACCAATAACTTATCAATTGAATAACTTGAATAATAGCTGACCTAATCTATTTTACTGAAATCATTTCAGTGAAATGTTCAAAAATATTTACAAAAGGTTCACTGGAAAGATGCCCTTGATCATGATTGTTCGAAATGAAGAAGATGTGGAAAGCTACAGTATTTCTTATCTAAATAACTTAAGTAATTTATAAGTAATTTGTAGTCCTGTAACAATTGGTTTCATTTGATTTTATTGAAATGTAATGGTTGTGTACAGTACTGCTGTTACTTTTGGTTATTGCTTTCTAAAATTTGATAGTAATATAATATGTGAATGCTTTGAATTTGGTAGCTAATCAATTTTATTGACCTTGTACATGTATATGTTTTGAAAATATTCACTTTGGTTTTGTAGCCAAGTTTGTTTTATAGTCAACCTTACATGAGTTGAATTATGGGAACTAATTTTGGCATGTTTTGACCTGCGTGGGTAAGAAACAATATAAAACTCTTCAATAAACTTAGTCTTGTTCAACTTAGGTGAGGTTGACTTTTTACAGACTATTATAGACATTTCATCTAAACAACTCCTCATTTCTTTATGATTACAGATTCTGGGTACGAGAGGACTGGGAGGAATGAGGTGAACCCAAGTTCCAGAAGGTGGAGGGGAATGAAGCCATGAGTCCACGCACATGCCTGTCATCATCGCAAACATGAAGAGTGCTTGCAGTCTGTAAAATGAAGTACATATTATGAAGTGAATACATGAATGTTATAACAGTTTTAGCAATTCATAAAATCAGATGTGCATAAATTGTTTCTTTCCTTTGATTGTTAGCTTGTCAGCATGGGTCGGAAAACTATTTCCGAGCTTGCTCATCCAGGAAAAGTTTGTGAAGCTTGTTCCAAATGTAAAAAATTGAAGAAAGACGATCCTAGGAACTTCCATCATGTAATTGCATGGACAACAGACCAGAAGTGTGCTATCAAAGATCTATATAATCTTGGAGATGGCTCCTGCTTGTGTGATGCTTGTCGTCAAGTGGTTAAACGTGGATTGTCTGGGCATGTACTACAAAGGTCTAAAAAGAAAGAACGTGGACCATGCTTCCTTCATGCTTATGGGAAGTGCACAGAACCAAGTTATGTGGATGGCAACGCAGGAGGATGGAGTGACTTTGCATCAAAATTGGGTCTCCAGGATTGTCCACCAGCAGCATTGCCAATGCAGGTGCCCCTCTGCAAGATGCATTATCATCGCCTCTCAAATTTGTCAAAAGTACCCAGTGCACAAAGCTGATTGTTGACAGACCTAGGAAATGTGAGAACTATGAGTTAATGAACAAATTCAATGAAGATATGGGCACGAAAATCATCTTGACACCAGAGAGCTGTGTATGCACTAACTGCTACAACCATGGGAGAAAGCTTAGCGATCAGAAAAACTCTGTTTCTGTTAATGATGACCTAAGAGATGTCATTCAGGAGCATGATAATTTGAGCGCACGCTACTATGATGGAGATATGCAGGTGTATGCTGCTTCCAAAATGGTTTCCTACACAGGAAGGTACATCATGGAGAAAGGGCCTTTGCTACTCTCTGAAGCTGGGAAAGTTTACCACAACTCTCTGCAAGAGGCCTATGACAGAAAGGGTTATGCTATGCCAGGCAGCGCCAAAAAATCAAATCAATCACTGATGATAGAGCTCGTGAAAGGATTAGGACATCATCTCATCTACTCAACCGTACCATCCAAGCCTTTACTTGGAACTCTGCTGATGAGGCAAGGAATACACATAACTCATGTCTTACTTGAGCAAATAGTGAGGTCCAACATTCCTACTAAAGACTCACCACCCGTGGCATCAACAAGCTACCATGACAAATCAGAAACGGAAGAGAAGCAGAAAGTTCTAAATAAAGCTGCTCAAATAATCAACAGTGAGCTTAGACGACAAAGCAAGTTATTTGCAGCCAACGCATCCACACAACTCTTCACAGACTTTGACCTGAATGAGGGTATTCAAGAAATAGATTCTACACTATGGAACTTCTTTTACCTACTCACGGAAACAACCACTGAGCAACGATTTAGGGACTCGGAAGATGGATTCTCTTTCACAAGCTCCAAAAGATCGGCCCAAGATGCCAGGAGGTTATTCAGCATATGCCATGCAATGTTCATTGTCAATGACCAGGCCAATTACCCTCTCCACCTGATGCTAGCAGACACTGTACAGTGTCAAGGCGGGTCCCAACTGCTAATCCAGATACTTAACAGATTTGGTGTCACATCTTCTCGCACTAGCCTAGATGCACATAAGAATGCTGTGGTGATTGCCCATGCAAGGACGATGGAGGAACGTATTACTTCGTCACCATCATTCAGAGTTGCTTCTATAGACAACATAGACAAAGGGAGCCCACATGCTGTTGTTCATGCTGATGCAGTATCACGAAGTGTTCATGGTACTAGCTACCAACTTGTCTTCCCGCAGCCGACAGCCATCGTCAATAAAGGAGATGACTACACACCATGTAGCACTGCACTGCAGCCACTTGATCCTGATTCGCTTCACTTTTCAAAAGTTATTCGCGATAGGAAGAATCTCTACCGGTGTTTAGCACGCAGAAATTCCCCACAACTACGGTCAAGTCAGGTGAATGACAATGGAGTCATGATGAATACAGCCCATGCAGATCAAGAAGAATCCATGTTGAAGGCTTTCAAGGATGACATCATTCATGTCTTGGAAGAGAATGAAGAGACATTTATGGATGAGCTGGGCGCCCTCCTCCCTTCTGAATGCCTCGACATCAAGTCCCGCATCGAGTTAGTGAAGAAGGAATCTTGCATCCCTGGTGCTATTGAATGTGCTGCAGTAGCAATACTTGCCAAATGTCCTGTTGACATCTATCGAATGAATGACCGTGGTAGCCGATACCTGTATCAAAAGTTTGGTGCTTGTTTCACTGGAACAGAGCCACTAAGTCTTCAAGAGGACGCATGTGGATTTGACCTACTGCTTTCGAGTTATCTACACACCAGCTCGCATGACCTGATTGTGTTCCAGGGGAACATAGGACTTGGAGAGAGCTGAATAGTCGACTATTGGGGGAAAAGTGTCAAGCATCTGTGCATGAGGCGATATCTCAAGAGAACGCACATGACGAGATTCCCTCTCCACCAGAACCAAAAAGGATGAAACTTCAAGACTTCCACAGTGAACGGCAATTTGTTCATCACAGCTATGAGGCATCTAGCATCAGAGCTCCTCCACCAAGCCTGACTATAGGGGACTTTGCCATTCAACCTCTCGAGCTGGATGCTGTTGAGAATGCCAGGGACAAGGTGCTCCGACGCATGACTATGAAGACTCATGATAGTCAAACCGCTTCTTTGAAGGAAATTCTGTCTAGTTGTCATTCATCTCCAGAAAAATCACAGGCCTTTTATCTTGGAGTGAATAATCAGCCTGCTGATGACATTGAAACCATCAAAGGTACCCTCGAACATCTTCAGAAGCACCTTCTAATTGGAAAAAAGATCAGCCATCTTGTTGTTGTGGGGGATGCAAAGACGTATGGTCATCTGGTGAAAATCAAGCAAGAGTATGTTCAAGACATGGAGTGGCTGATCCCGTTTCCAGGAGACTGGCACATATTGAAGAACTTCCAGCCTGTCCTCATGAAGGTATACTGGCATGCAGGGCTTCATGATCTAGCAGCCAAAAATCACAAAGGAGCAACGTTGAGTTCACTAGCATCATGTGGCCACTTTAAACGCACCCACAGGTTTCTGCTTGCTGCGTGGGAGGCTATGTTCCAATGCCAGCTGCTGGCTTTCATGCGGAGATTCAACGTGAAAGATGCAGATCCTGA
The DNA here is from genome assembly GCA_037951105.1 of Echinarachnius parma. NCBI lineage: Eukaryota > Metazoa > Echinodermata > Echinoidea > Clypeasteroida > Echinarachniidae > Echinarachnius > Echinarachnius parma. Next base: position 14,129 of record JBAMJV010013501.1, read on the forward strand.
CCTGTTTGAAGAATTCACAAGAAAGCAGGCCGAGGAGGATGGTACATACAAGTTGTGGCACAGTTTCATCCATCGAGATGCTTTCTCGTATGTGCTTCTCTACTACGCCCTTCGTACAGGCAATTGGCATCTCCGAGTCGCTGCTTTGAAGATGATGGGTCCGCTCTTTCATGCATTTGACCGCCCTATGTATCTACGATTGATACCTGGCCACTTGTCGGACATCCTGCAAATGCCACCTTCAATTCTCGACCACATGGAAAAAGGAGGGTTTGCAGTGAGCTTGAAGGGGCGTAAAGGACAAAGTGTGGCGTTAGATGAATCCCATGAGACCCTGATCAACAGAGACATCAAAATGGCTCTCCATAAACCCGATCCTCACCTGATGGACAAGCTAGCAATGTACCTCCCATACCGGGCGATGGGGCAAGAAAGGTTGCGGGGTCAAGTCCTTCCCTCTGGGGACTCTGACAGATCGTCAGGTAGAAAAGACAAACACATGGATGAGACCGTAAAGGTCTATATTGATGTCCTTTCAAGTTCGCCCCTTGCCCTAGAAAACCCCAGGGCTGCTGTATTGACTCCACTTTTTGGTGATATCCCTGCAGACGAAGTCCAACAGAATGATCTGTCCACGTTTTATGAAACAGGAAAGAGGGACCTGGATTCATACATCACTTCACGGATCCTGCAAGTGCCAAGCACCAAGGCGCCAAGACGGCGAAATGCACTCCGGACATTCCTACCAAAAAAGAAAAAAAAAGTCATGGTTAACCAAAAAGAGAAGCAAAAGCGCATCGTCACTGCATGCTTGCGACGGCACATCGCATACGCCAAGAAGACTGGAAAGCCGATCGATGTTCTGGGACAATTCATTAAACTACCGCTGGCCATTTCAAAATCTGACGGCACAATGTACAAAGGGAGTAAAGCCATCACGACAAATGTGTACCAGCGAAGATATAGTGATGTCTTCCTAGAATGTCTCCCGAATGGATGGAAACCAGATTGCGTCATCTTGGAAGGGATGTTCATGATCAACACTACGCCGCTTGCCTGTCACAAACTTTTTGGCGATTATGTAAGAAGTCTAGTTGCAAGTTACATCCTGTACCATGTACGTCGAGGTGCCAAAGAAGTTCACGTCGTATTCGACCATCCCCATCGTAATGGGATCAGCCCCAAAGATCTGGAGAGGGAGCGCAGGGATGACCACCGTCAAGAAGAATCCGAAGAGTCCTTTCCAGTTATCAATGCAGACACTCCTCTCCCAAACAACTGGAGGAAATTCCTTGGTGACCGAAAGCAAAAGCGACTCTTGGTGAATTTTCTCAGTACCGCTATTCTTAGTGAGGTACAAAGATATCTTGGCCCATCACAGTGTCTTGTCACATCTGGAGGCTTGGACGACGACATGAGAGACAAAGCTCTCCTTGCCAATGCTGACACCATTGTCGAGTGCCCTCTCTTTGGCTCCAACCACGAGGAGAGTGACAGTCGTGTGTGGTTTCATGCTGAACAGACTACTTGCTGCAACATCCAAATTTACTCACCAGACACCGACACCTACCACGTTGGCCTGCCCCTCATGATTTCACATCTTCACCAGAAGCGCATCATAATTCAACTATCATTACAGGTTCAAGACCACACATACTACGATATGAATGAGTTCATAGTCAAGGTGAACTCCGATCCGGATTTGGATTCAATTCCAATTGAAGCACAAACATTAATTCTTCAGCTTGTGTATGTCATCAGTGGCTGTGATTACACTTCCTTTTTTGTGGGATGTGGAAAGACATCCTTCTACACAGCCTTATACCAGTTTGCGAAGTTTGTTACCGGGGCTGAACTGAGGGGAAGTCTTGCGGATGTGACCTCAAACGATGATGAAGCACTGCTCGCCTTTTACAGGTTGGTTGGTGCTGTGTACTTCAAAAAGAATTTCGCCTCATTCAAACCAATGAAGACACCTTTCGAGGTGTATAAGAGCATCCCAAGCAACCAGTTCACAGATGACCAATCTCATCATGCAAAATTCTTGGATGTTATACGAGAGGCAACCTGGTCGCGAGCTGACTCAGAAGAGGGCATCCTTCCATCGCTCGACGCCCTGTATCGACACTGGCTGAGATGCCTTTGGGTGTATAAGCTCTGGGCCCAAGCTCCGGTCAGCTTTGTCACACACCCCATTCTAGAAGACCATGGGTACACGCGAGAAGGGGAGAGCATATCCATCAGTTGGGACAGCGCCGAGAATGAAGCTACTGTTCAGAACCAGGTGGACTGGATATTGAAAGGCTGCAAGTGCCGAAGCGGTTGCTCGACCCAAAGGTGCAGGTGCACAAAGGAGAAGAGGGTTTGTGGGCCTGGGTGTGAATGCCTGAACTGCTGCAACCCACTGAATGGTGCGACATCACAGGATGCAGATGTTGTAGGCCAGGTTCAGGAGGAGACATTGATGGAAGCCCTAAACAATGATAATGATGTTGAGGAAGAGATTTCGGATGAGGAAGCTGATTGTATTTCTTGGGTGGAGGGGGCATGTAGTGATTTTAGTGATATGGATGATGACGATGATTGATGTATTTATGATTCTTGCTATTTTTCATGTAGCTGCATCAATTAGTGATTCCCTGCATAGGTCCCCAAGTTAATTTATTATCCTTCAGGTTTGTGTCAGGTTTATTAGAGCTTGCATGTAGCACGATCATTTAAGTCATCCCTCGTTCATATCCCCAAGTGAATGTCTTATCCTCAAGTGACCACATGATACCAGAGAACTCAATGTAGCCCCCCCCCCCCCTTTTTTTTGATTTGCTATTGTTTTGTGATATCAAATAGATATTTAACATTTTGCAAAGGGTTGTGTAATTTATAAACAAAGCAATAATTACCACCACTTGCGGAACCATTATTATTTCCTGGTTCCGTACGGGCTAAACATTTGGGAGTGCCCCTATGCTATTCACGCGTACGTGTGGAGACAATAGAATCCCAGACGATTCATTCGCTCTGGACAACTGAGTCTCCGTAATTTAGACCCATGAACGCATGCTTTAGAATGGTGATGCGTTTTCCAATGAACTCTATTTTTCTGGAAATTTATTTTTGTGAACTTGTTGATGGAATGGACTACTAAAGGTGATACCTTTCATTTATTCGAACATTTTTGGGGGGTGATGGTACCCTTTAAAGTGCAAACATGTACATGTATTGTTTTTCTAAGAATTGATATCTGAAACAAGCAAAGATAGGTCATTGCCACTTTTAGATATGTTGAGTATATTTTGTGTTAATTGCAATAAGCATAATTTATTTTCAATAGAGCATTTTATTCAAACAGGCTATACTCGAAAAATTGCAATATGATTTTGATGCTTTCAATGTATCCTAGGTGTGTGCTTTTAATGGTAAATAAAGAAATCGCAAGTAGTGGGCTTTCTTTCGAAGAGAATTTTATTATGTAAGCTTATTTGTTTATTACTTGTTTTATGTGTTGAGTTCAAACATCACAAATGTTTAACTACTTGATATAATTTGTAGTGCCTAGTCAGAGATTATTTTATTATTTCTTCATAAAGATATATCGAATGGCAGCTGATGTACTTTAGCACATGGTAAGTGTGCAATAGTTGTTACTACCTTTAACTGACGTTCTACAAGAGAAAATGCATTTCAAATATTTATACAATTAACTTGTTTAGCCTCAATAATTTTTTTTGTTAATAATAACACAAAAGTTCATGTTTCAAATGTAGCTTCTTGGTATCAGTAAAAGCAAATATCAGAATTGGGAACAAATTCGGGACCAAAAGCATCTAATTTATATTATCTATATAAATTATGTATATAGTGTGAGAAAGTGAACAAATATAGAGTAGACAATAAAAAACAATGCAGTTGAAGTAACAGTTTGTAAAATACTACAGTACATGTATCAAAGATATGCTTTCAAAGTATTAAGATATCGTACCTCAGGTTTCAGAGTTTGAACTTCTACCAAAAATAAGATATTATTTTTCTTTATTAGTGTTTTCATGTACATGTATGAACATAGATGTAAAGATTTGTTATAATGTGATGTAAATAGTGAAAGTGAAAAATATCTGTTATGATGTATATTTATATATAGTGCAAAAGTATTATGTCAATGTACCAGCTTGTCTATTACAAGTTCTGAGATGAAGAGTATAACATTGCATAACATAACATTGTGAGAAAGTGAACTAATATAGAGTAGACAAGAAAAAAACAATGCAGTTGAAGTAACAGCTTGTAAAATACTACATGTACCAAAGATAAGCTTTCAAAGTATTAAGATATCATACCTCAGGTTTCAGAGTTTGAACTTCTACCCAAAAATAAGATATTTTTCTTTATTAGTGTTTTCATTAACATGTATGAACATAGATGTAAAGATTTGTTATAATGTGATGTAAATAGTGAAAGTGAAAAATATCTGTTATGATGTATATTTATATATAGTGCAAAAGTATTATGTCAATGTACCAGCTTGTCTATTACAAGTTCTGAGATGATGAGTATAACATTGCAGCTGAAATTTCATGTATTTATATTTATCATGCATTCCATCAAGTGCTCCCAATGTTCATGTGTACTTTTTAAAAATGTGCCAGCTGTTACTTGCTCCCACCTGCTTCCATGAAAGTGTGTAGTTGCCACCTCTCCACAGTGGCAATTTTCCAGTGTCCCCGTCGTCGTCCCAATCCACATTTGTTATAACAATATCAAACTATGTTTTGGGCCTATTCGTCTGATATCTCATTACTAGTTTATGCAGATTGTATGTTCAAAGAGTTACATTATTTTATAAGCAAGTATTATTAGTGAAGATTTCTTATTTCATTCATGCATGTAGGAACTAATTACAAATATTGTTTGGTCTATATCTTGAGAAAGTTTAATGTCTACAATAAGCAAGATACTTTTGTTATTAGTGTTGAGAGATATTGAGTAAGAGTTCAAAGATTTATCATATACTTTTGATACTAATGTTACTGTTAAAAATAAATAAAGTTTGTTTACTCAATATTGTTACGTAGTTTAGAAGTAATGGAGATTTCTGTAAGAAAAAAATCTTCAGACTTAATCAGATTTATATCACATGTGTAGCGGAAAACTAACTTGTCATCACAAATACATGAATACGTATACATACTTATATTCTGCATGAGAATGCAAGTACATTACTATTTTTTGAGTGACCAAATATACCTCTTATGATCACTAGATTGCATTATATATATAGTATTTTAGTGTCAAATGGGACACTTCCAACTACATGTATAAACTGCCCAAAATTTGTTTTTGTGTGTATTTATTTTGTATTAATGCTCAGTTGCTCACTTGTATTTGGAACAAATAAATTAATAAAAATGAATTTACAGTTTGTATTTTTTTAATTGTGTGTACGAGTATGAAAATGAGAGGGAGAAGTGAGAGATAGACAAGAGATAGAAGAGAGAGATAAAGAAAAAGTGGGAGGGTGTTAACCTGAATGAATAAAAACAAAAGTAATCGATTAATATTTTTCAAACATTTATTTCACATTCTGATCATATCTGGAGAACATTTTCATTGGAAAAAGTGTTTTAAAAGAGGGCAAAGAAAATGGGATTCCAACGGGATTCGAACCCACGACCACCAAATTGCTAGACCGGTGCTCTTCTGACTTAGCTATATAAATGCTCGTACAAGTGTTTTCTATAGCTCAGTCAGAAGAGCACCGGCCTAGCAATCCGGAGGTCTCGGGTTCGAATCCTGTTGGAATCCCAACTTCTTTGCCCTCTTTTAATCACAATATATTTCTGGTGAGTTTCTTTATATGTTTGATGCATTGAAAATAATTGCATTGAATTACAACAGTGGTTTCATAGTAACCACTGTTTTAATCCAAGATAATGATAAGAACAAATTTGAAGGAGAATCCTGCGCAAACTAGTAGCTATAGCAGAAGATTACATCAAACCGTGGTCAATTTCAAAATTTCCACTATTGAAATGTAACTTAACTTGTACTGTACTTAATGAAATAAAATAATTAAATTCAAAGTACTAGCAATACAATATAATTTGTTGTTTTAATATTTAAAAGAGAAGGCCGATCATGCTGCCAAAGTTACATCTTATTAACTTGCCGTGCGCATGCATGCATCCGATAAACCACACACGAGGTTTAGACATAACACTTATTTGAACGTATGGGACCGGAAATCACACGCAGTTTACACATAACACACATTTGCACGTATGGGGCTGGTCATAACATTTTTGCGCACGCGACGCCATATTTTTGTTCGATGAGATTCGGACATTGGGGTATTTTTTTTCTGACTCTACCCTATCCAGCATCTATGAAATGAGATATTTCATATGGATTGAGATTATTAAATTTCCTTTCCGTTCATACGAACCAATTCTTGGCCGGCTTAGAAAAAAAGGTGAATTTTAGAGCGTTTTCGGAACTCATTTTTTTCGGATTTTTTCGTCAAAATTATCCCTTAAATTTCACATATTCGGTTCATCAATAACTCCTCTTACACATGTGAATGTCTTGAAAATTTATCAAATAATCCATTTAGTAGCTTTGATTGCTGATTTTCATCATATTAATGAAGATTTTTCCTTCGAAATTTGTTTACTTTTTATCGTATCAATCGGTACACAACTGTTTATTTTATGCAAATGATGTTTACTGCACGATAGTCGAACGCACGGTAATTGCACTGCTGGTTCGTGCCTGTGATTGGTCAGACTGACCTAAATAGAGTTGTACTGGGTATGTACGTTAATTTTTGTGTTCATTTCCGTATAGCGTGCGCGACTTACTGTATAATACCGCATTTAATCGCGCCTTGTTATGTAAATTCTGTAGCTAGCTTTTCCTCGGATTATCAAAATACGCCTCCCCGGTGCGAAGTTCATTGTGTATAGTTCAATGTTGCGGTAACGATCGGGCAGGATGAATGACCAGGTGGGTCGATATGGCCCGACCAGCGAGGACTGAAGTTACCGCTCTATTGTACCATTCATTGTTATGAGGGGGTCATGCCAGCTAGCCCGCCGGGTTAACTTGCATGCAATTGTACGAAACTGGAGCGGCTTTGTACACATTTTACTGTATGTATCGGTACGACTATTAGACTAGGCTACATGCCGCGATACGAAAGCTTTGCTGATTGGCCGAGGAATAACAGTAAACTGCGCATGCGTCATATTGTTTGTTGATAACGCTATTTTCACGATCGATTGTGAAAAACGAACGGTCAAACCGAGAATTTGTTCAACCGCTCGCTCGCTCTGTGAGGATGCTTTTCTGAATGGATGCGAAACTTTGTTTGTTGTTTGACAAATAGCTGAGCTCTGGTCCGCGTTATTAAATTGCGTTTTTCTTTCCTTCATGACAATTATATGTAGTAAGTTATATATCATTTTAAAGCTGAAATCCGAGAGAATTCAAAACACTAAAAATCTCAATTTTGATATTGCCGATGAATTACCCGAAGTGACAGAGGGGGACACATATTCATCCTGCTAAAAAAAAATCAATACTACCTTCTTATCTAGCTATCAAAAGGACTAGTGGTAAAAGACATATTGCCTCAACTAAATATGCTTCCAAAAGAAGCAAATCAAGACCATGGACCCCGCTGCAGAAATAAATATGCTCGATTGCAAGCTGCAACTAACTGCATAAAGTCAGAATATGCGCTCTAATTGAATAAATCTCTCAAAATTGTCTGACCTACGATCAGACAAAATTGTCTGACCTACGATCAGACCCCTTTAAAGGGGTAGTTCAGTTTTGGTATAGAGGGCGCAGCTGCACAAACATATTTTTGTGAGATAATGAACTTTATAAACTTTATTTGATCGAAATTGGTTCAGAAACGGCTAAAATATCACTATACTGTATATATCCGATCGGAATAAATCTGGGCCCCAGATTTATTCGATGATTTTTTTTTTTATTAAAAAAATGCTTTCACTTAAAAAAAAAATGTTTTTAAATAGTTGTTGATGATCTCTTTATTTAATCATAATTTCGAAAATAAAATGCATAATTTTTTATGAAAATGGTTAAAACCAACGCTTTTTTAGAGAGCGCCCTCTTGTGTTTGAATGGCTTTTTTTAATGATAACTTTTTACTTAGTCGTTTGAAAATGTCTATACCTTTATCTATTAGTTTAAAATGTTATTGTGCAGGATTTGGTTATTAAAGCTCAGCCGTACCCAAACTGTACTACCCCTTTGACAAAACAATTATTCTGATCGAGAAACAGGAAAGTGTATTTCAACCACTCTCACATCTCTTTAGGATACAATTTCAAATCATGAATTAATACATTATTACATGAAGTGAAATCAAAACAACCTTCGGATGATTTCACATATTGTTAAAATAAACGAGTTCCAATTCATTCTGCGCCTATTGCATTTTCAATTCAATTCATTGTGTTGTATGAGCGCAGCGCAGCCGAGGAAACAAAATTGCACTCTAAGTATAATTGTATTGCATTAAACAAATCATGCAAATTGAAACGAGCATTGAGCTATCATCATATAACATGCAATTGCCAGGAAACATTAAAATCATCACATTTCATAATCAAACGTCTTACATGAAGCAACTACGTTACATTAGCTATGAGAAACATAGGTTGACTTCATTAATAAATAAAAAAAAAACCGCGCAAAACAGTATGTTGGTTTATATTTAACATACAATTATATACAACCAAATAGTAATTATGACTAGCATTAATGTGAATGGGACTAAAAGAAACAATCAATACAAATATATAAGAGCTTAACAAAGCCGTATATTATCAATCATGAAAAGTAGGCTTTCACCTGTTAAAACTATTTTGTTGAATTGGCAAAGTGAGCAGATAATTTTGCATAGATACGGTCATTCAGTGTTTGCGGTATTTCAGATTAAAGGGTATAGTTGAGTTTTGGTATAGACGGCGCTACACAAATTTGTTTTTGTGAGATAATGAAAAACTGAGTGTCAGATGTCAAAGAGCATACAATTTGTTTTAATCAGCCGTTGAAACAATAAATGCTTACACTTTTCAAAACATTGCAAATTATGTTTTTAAATGAATTTGTTGAGGATATCTTTATTTGATAATTACTTGAACAAAATATTACATGCACAATTGTTTAATTCAAAATTGTTAAAACCAATGAGTTTTTAAAGAGCACCCTCTTGAGTTTTAAAGGCTCTTTTTCAATGTAACAGGCTTTTTACTTAGTCGTTTGTAATGTGTTATACCTTTCGAGCATGGTGGAGATATAACTATTATTTTGTAATGTAATGGTGCAGGTTTTGGTTATTAACGGTGCACCTGTAAAGTGTCAGATATTGCCCCAAATTACATTTAAGACTTCAATCTTATACCAAAATCATCGTGTCCGAATGATGTATGAAAGTTTCATTGAAAAAAAAAACTGTTTTCCTGGTTAAAAAGGCGAAAATGTGCGTCAGCTTTAACAACGACCTACTGTATAACGTTTATGAGGTTTATGACCGTTCATTAACGCTCTTGAGCTGAATGATTATCAATGATAGATATCGTCATACTAAAGGGGCAATTTAAACAATTTAACCCTATTTTATTATTCTCTTACCATAAGCCAAATAACACGGTAGAAGAGAAATGTGGAAGCTCCAAGTAATTATCGTGGAGTTAGACACTTAACAGGTGCACCTTTAAGTGAGTGACCATGGGCGTCAACAGGCGGGGGACGGGGGGGACATGTCCCCCCCACTTTTGAAAGTGGGGGGGATATAGTGTCGTTTGTCCCCCCCCCACTTATTCATGTATAACATAATGTATCTTTATGATTATATAGCTTTAACAGCTATAACTAGCTATAACTATGGCTGACTCATTGAAATCTATCTCGAATCTCGAATCTCGAATGTCTGCACGATACATCTCACAACAATGGCGGTGGAACCATTACTGCCCTTCCAAAGTATGCACCAGATTGCATTATTTTGAATGAAATTACGAAAACTCCCCCCTCGCGGGATATCCTCCCCCCTCGCGCGCATCGCGCCCTCGGGTTTGGTCGCTCCGCTCCCTTGCATTATCACGCCCCCACCCGATATTCGGGCAAAAGACGCCAGCCGGCCCCCTTGGAAAAATATGCAGCTATACGCCCATGACGAGGCGTGAGACATTGTTTATATTCTTAACTCCTGCCTTTGACATTGAGGTTGACGAGGAGAACGGAGGTCAATTTATGACATGTATAAACAATTACGTATCAATAAAAAATTAGGTCTTGGGTATGCACCAGATTGCACAATTTCAGGTCCAATAATGAAAAATCTCCCTACTGTGGGAGGGGGGACACCCCCCTCCCACACCCTCCCCCTCTCGGTCGCTTCGCTCCCTCGCAATGTCCCCCCCACTTTTTAGTAGCTGTTGACGCCCTTTAACATTCAATTTGACCAAAATTGTACTCTCTTTACCAAAACTCAACTATCCCTTTCATTTTTTTGGTTTAAACGTCTCGCGAGGACAGGGAGAGAACTCTTCCGATCCTCCGATAGCGCTCCGTTGGATCACTAAAACAAACGCAACGTTTGGTATTAGGAAGATAAAATAATAAATTATGTAGCCAGTTTTCTTTTAAAACGTAGCGAGAAGTGTAGCATGAAGGAAACAACTTATAGGGCAGCACTTATCTTCATACTCAAGTAAAGAGTCGCACAAACAAACGCATGTTTTCCCAAAAGAAATAAGGATGATTTAGAGTCTTTTAAGATTAAACTAGATCCAAGTACGTGCAGTGAATATAAGCTCAAGCGCAACATGAGTTAAGAAATAATTACCGGAAGCATCCCCGATTCGTTGTTCAGGCGCATGCGCAGTCAGAACCACTGATTGCAGTACGCAGTTGAATGCCTAGTATTCTACTTGGTGTTTTGATTTCCTATTCCACTTTTTAATTGCTGATTCCACTTCAAGAACGACACACGGATGTTGATTACATGAACGGCAGATACTTCAATCTTTTCGCAATTAATAATTTAAAAAATCAAAATTTGCTTACCAAAATGAGCTCATTAAAGCATTTTGCTTAAAATTGGTATATTCTTTTAATGAGTAGGATTGAGTTTGTTGCGAGAATATACTATGTTCTTGTAATATTTTCAACATGTTTGTTTATCCGTCGCTTGTCCTGTTCGTGTCAGCTGGTCTGATATTGCTTTTTATCAGTAAGGAGGGGGCCGCCCTTACCGGTAAGTGATACTTACATTTTTATTGACTATTTCAATTATAATTGAATTGTATTTTAAAAAATGTACCCATGACACTTTCAAGCATATTTTCTTTAAGCAAATTCTGAAATGACCAAAGATTGTACATGCAAATAACCACATGAGAGTACAAAGAGCAACAAAAAAAAAAATCGATATTTGTATTAATTTGAAAGATTGAACCCACAAATCTGCAGTTTGTTATTTGTTATTTGTCTTCCCTTCGTATGTACCTTATCATATCATAAGTAATACCACTTTTTGTATTATATAATATTGTTGTATTATAATTGTATGATTGTATTGTACTTTCATTCATTATGGGTCTATTACTTTCCTTCTCTCAATAATTTTCCCTCTTGTTGGTCAGTTCATTTATTTCTTCTGGGAGAGATTTTGTAAGTTTGAAATTACAATAATTCAATGAAATCCAATACAAAATAAAGTGTATGCATGAGTACAAATTGACGTACCCTTATGTGTTAGTAATGCTAAACTTTAATAAGGTTCTGTCGAATAAAACTAGGCAGAACTTTCGGATGAAAGTCTATCATGATATGAAATGAAATTAACATGATTTTGTTTATTGTACAACAATTTTTTTTTTTTTTACAAAACATTGTTCACCAAAAATAATACATAATATCTAACTGGTAAAAAAAGAAGAAAAGTAATAGATGTTACTGCTAGTCGAGGCCGTCTCTTTCCCAATTATCGAACAACGATTTAAATAATTTTGTAACTTTATGTGCAACGCATTGACAATATTTACACAAGTGCTTCTTATACTTTGTATTACGTGTCTTTATACTGAATCATTGTAAGTAGTTATTCATAAGATATTTGTTGAGTTAATGACGGAAACAACTGCTAGAGGTGAATATATTATCACATTGTTCCTTTGTTTTACTTTGACAAAACCATGATGAAATTATCTTGATAAACAATGGTATGTTTATACTGAAGTGCTCCAGTGCCCCAACATCCAAAATTGCAATACTGTGCTGGAGTTCAATTTATCCTTAAGTTCATCTTAATTTGTGTGTTCTGATTGACGATGTTATGTTTTTCTAGCTTATGGTTATCTAGATTTGTAAGTGTTTAATGCATGAACGGTGGCGGTCGTTACTAAAGAGGTTTAATATAAACATGTGGTCAGTTGGGAAGTTGCATAAAGACTTAAGATTAATCGCAAAGTTGCGTTTTTAAATGGCAAGTCAGAAAATACGCCTCATAGAGCAAATCTGATTGGCTCAAGTGCGCGTGTCTTCTGACTTGCAATCAATCGCAACTTTGCGACTAATCGAAACTTTATACATCACCCCCAGGGTAGGTTTATTTGTAGTTTGCTATGCAGATGAATATATATTTTTGCGATGATTAATGATTGATAACATGTAAATCACTCAAACAAAATAATGTTCCCATAATGTTTGTAAAAAGAAACATACGATCTTGAAAATCGAATCTGGAAAGACAATAATCATGTGTAATTTGACCGTTATCCCATCCAAACTGCTTTAGGTTTGAGATTTGGGTTAGGTTTGAGATGGACTATGGACAAATAAAAGCTAATATATTACGACATTATGGCAACACTCTCTAAGAGAAAAACAAATCGTCAATTAATTCACTGTCTACCCTCCCATTTGATTGCTATAGAACCCCATTTTACAGGAATTACACGACAGGGCTGATAATGAGACATGTGAATATAACTTTGCCAACTAGAGGCTTCGTTGGTGATCATAATCAGGGAGTTACATGAAACGCACACATAAACGACCCTGTAACTTGGAGAGTAAATTGTGGTAAAAACACACTTGTATTAATCAACAAGGGTGTGATTCTCATACGCCGTTCTCGTCATGAACAAAACTTGCAGGATACTGTGAGTCAACTGGGAGTCCCTGTACAAAACATTTCAGTTGGATGAATCTGGTATCAGCTTTGACATACCGGTAATGCAAAACCTAATGAAAGGTTTAAACAAATTTGTATTTTTGGTGATATGTCCACTTAGCATGCTTAGTGACGTGTGAACATTCAATGTGAAATGAATGTCATATGACCGGGTAATGACTAAAAACACAAAGTTATATTTGTTCAATCATTGTCATAAGTTTGAACATAATTGAAAAATCACCGGCATAGTTTCGTTATTAAATCATACATGTCTCTATAACTAGGATGACATATTAAGAACATGTACAATTAATGTCGTACTTTTAATATTACGAGGAAAACCATCATGAATGAAATAACCACTAAAGATTCAAGTACATTTTGTATGTTTATACAAAGTTGCAAGGTCCTTATAACCCTAGATCCCTATATCATTGTCAAAATCCTTAAAACTTACTTGGTATTACCATCAGAAGCATGTAATAGCTGTTGATTTTCCAAATTATAGTAAATTTTATTAACTAAAACTTGTCAGTTACCATTAAAAAATAATACTTAATTCAACATGCTTGAACGGTAGGAAAACATATAAACGGCTAAGTTACAGGACTGTTTTCATACAAAACCCAGCTGTTTACACAAGAGGGCGCCATCCCGACACCAGTCCTCAAGTTTCAGCCATTTTAGTTTCAAAATATGTGCATGTGGAGTTTGGTAAAAAATAGTTATTCAAGGTCATTAAAAAAACAATGTTAAAACCAGTTTGGTATATGTTCAGAAATGTAGAGGACTTAGACATTGATAAACGCCTAGTTCAAAATTATCGAATTATTGTGGGATCCCACAATAATTACAAACGGTTATATATTTGAATATTTCAGCCGTCTCTAAACCGATTTTGATCAAACAAAGTTGATTCTGTCATTACAATTGTGTGTTCTTCCAAATTATACACACAATTGTTTATTACCTCACAATTATTATTTCTTTAAGCGGCTTCAATACCAAAACTGAACTACCCTTTAAAGCCTTTTGTTTGCGTTCCATGTGTTATGCATCAGTCTATTTGCTGAAACATTCTTACTGTTTACACGGAGGTTGTATAATATTCTTGGAACCCATAATACCACCGCCGCTGACATACAGACGGTAACTTGATAATAATTTCCTTCTTTGCATTATTATGATCGCAGATATAACATGTACATATGGGAATATGATGTGTACCTTACCGATACCGCTATAAAGCATATAGGTTAACAAGGTATAAATATGATATATCAATATACGTAATTATGATTATACAGTTTACATAAAAACCACCAATATGCAATAAACCATGTAGAACTAACAAAACGAATGGTAAACCCTCTCCCATACCCATCCCTCCAAAATGGTATCAATGGTGTGTGTGTGCGTGTGTATCAAATGTTATGTGGTGTGATCATGTGTGTGTGTGTGTATGTGTAAGCATGTGTGTGTCTTTGAAGAAAAAAAGTCTGTGTGTGTGCGTGTGTGTGTGTGTGCGTGCAAGCGTACGTCACCCACACTCTTCGAAACGGATCTATGCCACTGAATAATGCTTAACAACCCCCCTTCAAATATTGGGTACGCCTATGGATTGAAGTGTTTACATTCATAATTATCTACTAGATAGTTATAACTGTGTTCAAAGTCAGTGCAATGTGTTAGCGAATATCACTTTGCTTTTCGATCACTACTCGGCCATATGAAATTAATTTACCATGTAATATTCACACGTTGCTCAGTGGACATATCAGATACCTATAGTTATCAACCATCTGCCAGTTATTGCACATGTCAACAAAATTAATATATTTACATCCGTCTACGACTTCGCTTTGTTATTGTATTTATGTTAGTTTCATGGGCTTTGTATTATGGTTGCACTGTAATAAATCATATAACCGGGACCTGCAGCTTTAAACATCATCATGCAGGGGGATGCAACACCCGGTGAACTTTGCTAGTTTGTGCGCACTTCACAACACCGAACAAGTGTGTATTTTGCACTGTGCGCGAGGCATTCTGCTTTGCGAATCCTAGAACTTCCTTCAAAAAAGCTTCGCTCCTACGCTTGTTCCGTCTTTCATGTTCATATTAACATTTGAACAAGGACAAATTTACTAATTTCGTAGAAGACGAATTAGTTTGATTTACATTAATGGATTGCTTTTGGTTTTGCTTTATTAGAGGAACATTAGATTAGACATAATCTCATTCAATCTGATATTTAATGCTTATTTAGCCGTAGGCGTTCCCGTACACGTGTAGTTTTCAGGTAAATGTAATTTTGATGTATTGGTAGTAATGTCATGGCATTTCATAAGATTTGTTTTAAATCTGTTTTTTCAGACTCGAAATTATTTGTTTAGTATGAATGACGTCAGTAAAATAAATGTTCAATCAATCAAGAAATTATATTTGTTACAAA
Source organism: Echinarachnius parma (assembly GCA_037951105.1). Lineage (NCBI taxonomy): Eukaryota > Metazoa > Echinodermata > Echinoidea > Clypeasteroida > Echinarachniidae > Echinarachnius > Echinarachnius parma. The sequence continues at coordinate 29,797 of JBAMJV010013501.1, forward strand.
TTAAACCAAAACAAAATGTCTCTATAATATTTGCATGGGATGAACAATAAATCCTTCGATGATTATTGATTTTAGACGATGAAGCTGAAAAGTGCGTACGATTATAATACAGTATTATTTAAAAGATGTTTACCATTCGGTTTTTGAATACCTAGGTAATTAAACATGTTAAATAGTTCTAATGAAATAACTTCGATTATTAAACTCCATACTGTGAAATTTATCTGGCAAGACAATTAAACACAATAAAAACAAAAACAATTCAAATACTTGAGTGCTATTAAATACTATACAAAAACTGAAGTGAATACTTATGACATTGATATAACCATAGTTTTAAACAATCGTTGCCCGGAAAACCTATTGAGGACTGGTCCCGAAAATACTCGGGCTGGAGTCTTTGGAGAATAAATGTTATAGCAAAATCATCAGTTCTGAACGGGTTAAAAATGTTTCCCTCTCAGTGAAAATGTTGGGTGTAGCTAACCCCTGATATCAACCGTAAGTGCATCGAGAAATAATATGTATTCTTAAAAAGGAGATGATTTTTCTAAAGAAACATTCTAAGTCAACATAGCATCGTCTGACTTCTTCAAATAAAATTTCGATATGAAACATTGTCCAAAGACATCGGCGAGATTAAATCTATATCGAGTACATAATAATTATATCACTATTAATAAACATTTACGTTTGAGAAGTTAGGATTTTCCGGATGTCCCTACGTAGGGAAAATATCAAAGTAATAATAACGATGGTAATAATGATGATAATAATAATAATAATAATATATAATAATACAAATGTAAAAGCCAAAAATCAGCATTGGGAAAGTAACCGAAAGCATATACATTAGCCAAACTAATTGTCAATATTATTGAAATATTATTTAAGGGGCCAATGTGGTTATATCCGATCCTTAAAGGTACCGTTGAGTATTGGTATTTCTTGTGAGATAATGAAAAACTGACTGTCAAATTTGAAAGAACATACAATTTTAATGACAGAATAAACTTGATTTGATCAAAATCGGTTCAGAAACGGCTTAAATATCCATAAGTATATTTTTATTCAAAAGATTCTTCACCGGCAATCACCGAGGGATATTTAGACTTTTTCAGAAAAAGAAAAAAAAAAATGCTTAAAGACTACTTGGAAAAAAAATCTGAATAGGTTTTTAAAAAGTCGTTGATGATATCTCTATTGAATCATTATTTAAACAAAACATTAAATGCACAATTTTGTATGAAAAATGGCTAAAATCAGTGATTTTTTAAATAAATAGCGTCCTCTTGAGTTGTAACGGCTCTTTTTGAATGATAACAGGGGTTTTACTTAGCCGTTTGTAATTGTGTATACTTTTCGAGCATGGTGACGAAATTATAACTATTACTTTGTACCGTAATGGTGCAGGTTTTGGTTACTAAAGTTAAGTTTGACCAATACTAAACTATCCCTTTAATATCGTTAACATAAAAAATATGAGTTGAATGCTCAATGCGCACCAAAATTAAACGGCCTATTCGTCCGTCTCGCCGGACTAAGCACATGTCGCCTCACGCTCGACCATCGTGCATGCCATGCGGCTGCAGCTTTTGCACGCATCGTACACGTGGTTGAATTGAAGCGTATGTACTAATAAGCTAAAATGGTATTGCTCAAATAGTCAATTTGCTTGCTGTTTTTGTCAGAATCTTTACATTAAGATATGAGTTATGATGAATTCATCACATGGTAGGTGATGCAAGCGTATATTTCATGTCCATGTGTGGGATGTTTCATAACTGTTTCAAGACTCTTATAGCTTCATGATAATGATTACAATTATACTGCTACTACTTATAATAGTAACAAATACTACTAATAATACTAATAATAAATGATGAGAATAATAGTAGTAGTACTACATTGTTTAATAATAATAATAATAATAAGTTACACTATGTCACATGAAATATCGTATTAAATATTATATTTGTATCCCTAAGATATTATTTTGGTTGATAACTATATAAATATGACATAAGACTATAATTTGCATGGACCCATAGCCCTTATAATGTATAATTGAAAGGATTATCATAGCATCTTCAACTTATCTAATCTGGTTAATTGTCTTATTATAGTTAGTTTTGTTTACCTTTGAATATACTTATAATTGGCCATAAAGCGGTGAAATTTAAATTACTACACTATTTAGTTGATTTTATTACATTTTAATAATGATATTATGTAATAATTTATGTAATAATTTATATCATGATACATTCAGCATGGATTAAATATGCTAATTTTTAACTATATTAAATGTGAACGAAAATGTCCTTAACTGTATGTTTATTTGTAGGTTTACTTGTAACCATTTGTAAGTAATTGAATGCCTCACAATATATAAATATTAATATATACAATTTGGTTAGCAATTTATTTTAATAATGCTATTTTTTAGACACTCTCTATTATAATGTTTGATAATGCTTATTCTGTAGACACTTTCCAAAATGTGTAATGTAATAACGGATAAATGTATGAGTTGATTTAAAAATGGTTTATGTTTATGATTAGCCTGTTATCTCTAAATTTTTCAATACACTACATTAATTTGTTTGTGTATTTCTCTCATGAAGCTTAACTAAATATGTAATTTTATGAGTATGATACATAATGATAAAACACACAAATATCTCATTAATATTAATAATTAGTCAAAAAATGAAATAAGTCGCATGGTGTCGTTGAATTCCACCTTATGATATGGTTCGTATGTTGTATTCTATGATTGTATTATGTGTATATATTTCTCTGATTTTCACACCTTATACTTTGTTGCTTAAAAACAACAAGTAACCTAGGTCTATGTGTTTGTCGTGGTTTTTATTTGATTTGATGTCAATAAAGCAATGATTAAAAAAAAATAACATAAATTATAATAATACACATAATGAAAACACTAACATTAAACAAAACCCCGATTCTGCTCCACCCTGCTCTGAACCGAGTGGTATTCACTGCTTCATTCAAATTAGTGTTGTATTAAAATTATAATTATGATAAAGAACTATAATGATTCATTAAGTGCAATTAATATTATCTGAAATATGATCGTATGTGTATAAGTAGACGCGTTCATGAGTAAGTCATGTCTGTTGGTTAAAAATTATTGAATTATTGTGGGGCTCCACAATGATTACAAATAGTTTTATTTAAGGGTATTTCAGCCGTCTCTGAACCGATTTTGATCAAATAAAGTTTATTCTGTCATTAAAATTGTATGCTCCTTCATACTGTAAACTCAGTTTTTCATTACCTTACAAAAATGCAAAAAGTAATGAGTGATTAATAAAATGTGTTTTGGAGTGATCTGATATGTCTACAAAGTAATATGTGAACATTTCACATTAATTGAATGTTTTTTGGCTGAAATATGAGCACAAATGCAAAAAATGATATTCACTAACTCATTGTACTTCTTTGTACACGGCATTAAATTATCCCGTAGACAATTTCATATCTGAACACTTCAATCGTAAATATCCTTTGAACGAAATGGAAATGTGAAAAACCGAGACATGTCCCGCGCTTTTATTGTTCATTTGAATATGATAAGGTATGAGAGAACTACTGGAGTTCCAAGTAAGTTTTGAGGATAGGGACAATTTTACTTAGTCCCTTTAACTCTGTAGAAAAGGTCTGTACAAAAACAAGTTGAAACCTTTGATGAAGTAGAAAATTGAATACGTGAAAACGTCAAAAAAATGTTTAACGTTGACCCATTTTAATTATAGGGAGGAAGTAATACATTGAAATGGTATGCCGTTTTATACCACCGTTGTACTGGTGAATGACCCATTTAATTATTGCACTGATTTGGCAAGCTCATGCGGATACAAACAATGAAAACGTAAGTTAGTGTAATACTGAGTCTTTACCCACTTTAATAATTGATTTTTGATACCGATGGAGGCAAATATTTCTTGAAAATGTATATGCAATGACAAAACACTGTTGCACTGATTAACAAAGTTGTAAGTGTCTTTTCCACCTCTAATAATGTCCCAATCCACCACCTCTCTACCAATCAAATGCCTTTTCGTAAACGTCAATGCCGAGCTTAACATCAACTAACTAGATACATTTGACATCAGTAAAACAAATGATATAATTCATGTTTAAACAACTTTTGAGTGTCATGCACCTGCAATTTTAATATAAAAACAAACATACATTTAGCAGAACTTCGTACAAAATATACTACTTTACAGTATTATATCAATCAAACGTTGCCAATTACTCCTGATGTAGTTTATCATACTTCGGTTTCGTGACTAGTTAACAAAGCTTCTGAAAAGCACGAGCATTGACATTGGGTGCCGGTGTGAGCGTACAGACTGTTCGACGGATAGAGTGTCTGAGCTGCCACTCGCTTTATGTAAAGAGACATAAGTTGGCAGCATTACGATACAGACAAACGCCCTTTCTATATAGGCCTAAACTGTCCATGTACCATAGAGTTATATATTAAACTCAATATCATGTACACACACACACACCCACACCCACACACACCCACAACACACGTGATATAGCATCACCCATGTTGTATGGGTATGTGTTCACATGCACAGTACAGACCTATAGTAAGTGCGTTTGTGTGCATTCAGAGCCCTTTAAAGACACGGCTCTGTGTGTATCGTAATGTATGACAACTTATGTCTCTGTACATAAAGCGAATGGCAGCTCGGACACTATTTCCTCCAGACAGTCTGTACACTCACACCGGCAGGTACCTTCAGTATGAACGCTTTGTAGCTCAGTGGTTAGATCACTTGTCTAGCAATACAGAGGTGTCGGGTTGGATTCCCGGCGAAGTCCAATGTTTAAACACTATAGTATGATTATACCTAAAATTACAATATCAATCGAAAATACAAAAATATCAATTAAAGGTCCTTCGTTGTCCAAATCCTCAAAATCCAATTTGAATTTGAGCGGTTCCCTCATACCTTGTTTTATTTGTATTAACAATAACAGCATGGGACAGGTTTCGGTTTTTTAAATTTCGATTTCGTTCAAAAGATATTTGCAATTGTTTTTGGATATGAGACGGGACCTTTTCGGCCGTGTACAAATTAAGTGCAATGAGTAATTGAATATCACTTTGCAATTTCGCTTATTTCTCGGCCCAAAAACATCCAATTAACTTAAATGTTCACACATTACATTTTATTTATCACTCATCACTTTTGCACTTGTCAACAAAATCACTAGATCCCTTTAATTATGTAGGCCTTTTAAAGCGAATGTCATAGTCAGCTCAGAAATTGGTGAACACGTTCCTTATCAAATAATACTATGGCATGAACACGTTTTTACAAGCATCCCTGTGTTGCTTTCTTATTATTCCGGCTCGTGTCAAGTTTATTTGGCTTCTGACAAACACGAGCATTGAAAGGGTTTCCGTGACGTACTACCATTGTGAGCGCTTTGTAGCGTAGTCCACAGGTATCGTGTTCCATTCCCTGCGATGTCAAATCAAATCATCAAGGCAATCAAGCCTTGAGTACATGGTGTATATAATGATGAATACAGTTGCATAATGTCGATGTCGGAAGGGTATATTTCTATGGGTTCACATTTAAAACCTTAGAAAATATTTAATTAAAATGAAAATGACCTCCAAGTGGAGTGGCTCTATTATTCAGCGCACACCTTAAAGGAACTACAGCGTCTAGATGGCCTAATTTTCACAATTCGACTCTCTATATGTAATTTTTCTTGAAGAAAAAGAATTTGGCAGTCATTTATCATGAAATCAATCAATTTTGGGGTATTTAGTAAAAATCTAATTGTCCTGGGAACGCCCCTTTTAAATCGCCAAAATGTGACGTCATCTAAAGAACGGACTAATGAACTAAATTCTGTAGATGACGCGTCATGACGTAAGCCAATGAATTGTCGATCACGTGTCAATCGCGCTGCCGATTCTGGACCCTAAATGTGGGTGGGGCGTAAACCGGCTGTAAATGAGATTTGGCATCAGAAAGTTAGTCTTAAATCACTACTGTGTTTATTTTCATGGATTTTTTTTCGGCAGACCTATTTTACAAGTCATAAACTATGAAATAAGTGCCAAAGTACGTTGTATTCTTTAGGTCCTTTAATCTTCAGGCGTGGGGTATTTGGTATTTGCTTTTCAATAGATTCCTTTCAAATCCTTCAAAAGCAATTTAGCTGTGGCCTTCCATTTAATGTGTCACTGGGGATGTGCTCCACTTCACTTTCGGGCTTAAAGGGCAATGAAACTATGGCTTTCGGTTATTATTATCGTTTAGAGGGTGAACAGATATTTGATTTGATACATCGTCGCTGGGCAATTAAAAGGACAAATTGACGATATCGATAGCAAAAAACGATACTTACTTTTTTGGAAGAAACAACATTTTGACATTTTGGGCAATTATATTTTTCAAATGCCAAATCCAGTAATATTGTTAAGTGAAACAGTAATGTAGGCTATAAAGCGATCAAGTCGTTTAATTTGGCCTACGCTCAGTTCTTTTTAACGGAGTTATTTACGCATTTCTGAATTTGCCCTTTTTACCTGCACGATATCGCGTCGATATTGGGCATGAAAAAGGACAAAACGCGAATTGCCCTTTTACGCGCATTGATAATGTACAGGCAATGCGCGCGACTTGGCGCAATAATGGGCAGCTAAAAGGGCAAATCCATTTTTGTCCTTTTTATTGCCCATATCATATGCGCGTTTAGTCGTGTATGCCAAACATGCAAGGGTTATTTCGTAGTCACTTGAATTAAAATTGGTTAAACTTGTGGCCGTACGCATGTGCGGATATTGTGATCAATGCTATATTCTTACGGAAAAGTAGTAAAATAACACATTTCATTCGTTATACATTGATTCTTAACCAAATAACACCTCTCGGCAGTTCGTGAAAACGATTTTGTCCTTTTTGTTGCCCAAATACGCGCAATTTTGTCATTTTGTCCTTTTGTTAATTTTGATTTTCTCAAAAAGTGGGGCACATATGGGAATTCTAAACATATCATCGGATAGGTTTTAAAGAACTCTATCTGAAAATAAAATAAAAACAAAATCGATATTTGACGATAATATCGGCCATTTTGCCCTTTTTATTGCCCAGCGACGACATAACTTGGCAATTTTGGCCTCCTGGATCCCATGAAATCCTTACGTGAACATACCCACATTTTACTAATTCTTACGGCGGCAAAAGATGATGGGAGCGGCCATGTTCTTGTAATTACCCGACATGCTTTGCAAATTTTTGGTCTCCGGAAGGCATACCACTGCAGGTTGCATTATGGGCTACTTGGGAACTACATAAACCAATCACAGAGCAGTTCATACGCGTCGTCACCGGATCGAGGTCAATAAAACAAGTTCATATGCATACGTCACCATGGATCCCCTTGTTCATATAAGCGTGATAAAATCTAGGACAGTGCGCAGGAAAATAGGCGCGATAGTCTACGCACTTCATAATGATTGGTCAAGTCTTTCTAGGTCACTACGCGATGACGTCTAGTGGTAGTGCTCGGAAGCTTCAAAAATCGCGTCACTCCGCCATCTTGCCCATGTACAAAGTCTATTGGACACGTGACTTGTGCGCGATAAGTCGGCCTTCTAGAAACGGGTTGGTTTGTTTATTCATAATTCTATGAGTGACACCAAAGACGCTTAATGGAAAGACCGACCACTGTACAATTATCCTGTACAAAGTGAATGAACATTTGTTCCAAAAAAACTCATCGACAATAATTGTTAAATGTTTTTTCATTAATTAAAATGAACAAGATTCAGTACTGTACCCAAACCTCAGGGTGTACCCAACTTTCTCTTAAGCTCGATTTGAATCTTCATTCTGTTTGAAGGGACATCGCTGCGCGACCGCCAGTGAGCTGTCTTGTAATTCTACAGTCTTTGGTGACACCCCCTGGGAAAGATAGCGCAATACGCGCTCTGCGTCAGGGGGTGTCACCAAAGACTATACAATTACAAGACAGATCACTGACGTGTGCGCAGCGATGTCCCTTCAGGCAAAATGAAGATTCAAATCGAGCTTAAGAGACAACTCAGTACACCCAGAGGTTTGGGTACAGTTCTCAATCTTGTTCATTTTTATTAATGAAAAAATATTTTAGAATTATAGTCGATAGCTTTTTTTGAACAAATGTTCCCTTTGTTAGTATTAATTTTAACAAAAATAAGGATCAGAACATACTTACTTAAACTCGGCAAATTCAGGCTAGTATGAAGATTGAACATCAGCTTATCTCCGAACTCAGTACACCTGGGGGACACATTGTTTTTCTTAATTTAATATTGTCTTTGTATAGTTAAAAATATTAAAAATTATAGTCGATATCGTTTTTACAATTGAATTTATAGCTGTGAGAAATATATTTTTGAAATTTAAAGATCTTACCGTGTAGAGAAAAAATGGCAATAGCCGTATTCACACGATGAAAGCCAAGTTCTTAAGAATTGCAATTCTTAAGAATTGCAATTCTTAAGAACTTCAAAATGTGTGTTCAAACGATGCCAATTCTCGAGAGTTGCAATTATTAAGAATTAAAACCGGAAGTAGTGTGCGCGCCTTTCTCATTTGAGGTCACGCGCACTCACTTGACTTGTTTTCACACCGGAAGCATATCTCGGTCATGAGGTCAACCCAAACCACGAGTCTCGAATCTGATTGTGTTCAGACGGTAACAAAAATAGACTGCGCGCTCATTCTGCGCAAAATCTTACAAGTAGGCTATCTTGTGGTTATCTTGTGGTTTGCAAACCACAAGATAACCACAAGATAACCACGAGATTGCGCATATTTTGCAGTGCACGCAATCTCGTGGTTTGGAAACCACAAGATAACCACGAGTTTTGCGTGTTCAAACGAGCGCTAACCACAAGATATTCTTAAGAATTGCAAACCACAAGATAACCACAAGATAACCACGAGATTGGCTTTTATCGTCTGAATGCAGCTAATGGCTACTCGCGTATTTTAATGTTAATGCGCGCTCTGTCCGCGCACTGTCTGTATTGAATTCAAACTTTAGCCGTATTCACACGATGAAAGCAAATCTCGTGGTTATCTTGTGGTTATCTTGTGGTTTGCAATTCTTAAGAATATCTTGTGGTTAGCGCTCGTTTGAACACGCAAAACTCGTGGTTATCTTGTGGTTTCCAAACGACAAGATTGCGCACACTGCAAAAAATGCGCAATCTCGTGGTTATCTTGTGGTTATCTTGTGGTTTCCAAACCACAAGATACTTGTAAGATTTTGCGCAGAATGAGCGCGCGATAAGCGCGCGACTGCGCGCAGTCTATTTTGTTTACCGTCTGAACACAATCAGCTTCGAGACTCGTAGTTTGGGTTGACCTCATGACCGAGATATGCTTCCGGTGTGAAAACAAGTCAAGTGAGTGCGCGTGACCTCAAATGAGAAAGGCGCGCACACTACTTCCGGATTTAATTCTTAAGAATTGCAACTCTCGAGAATTGGCATCGTTTGAACACACATTTTGAAGTTCTTAAGAACTGCAATTCTTAAGAATTGCAGTTCTTAAGAATTAGCTTTCATCGTGTGAATACGGCTATTATCACGTCTTCTTGAAATTATTTTTAGTCAGGCGAAGTACACATTGTTATTGTGACGTCATAATGAAAAGCCTGCGTATCAAAGTGCGTGTTAATTTTGAACATCGCGCTCTGTCCATTCACTTTGTACATGATAATTGTACAGTGGTCGGTCTTTCCATTAAGCGTCTTTGGTGTCACTCTGCCAGAGTCACTGTGACCGCGATTTGTGGTCACCGGAACGCCTACCACTGCACGTTGCATTATGAGCTACTTGGGAACTACATAACCTAATCACAGAGCAGTTCATACGCGTCGTCACCGGATCGAGGTCAATAAAACAAGTTCATATCCATACGTCATCATGGATCCCATTGTTCTCATAAGCGTGATCAAATCTAGGACAGTGCGCAGGAAAAATAGGCGCAATAGTCTATGCACTTCATAACATGATGATTGGTCCAGGGGGGTGTCACTCTGCCAGAGTGACCGCGATTTTTGGTCACCGGAACCACTACTTCTCTAAGTTGCATTGTGGGCTACTTGGGAACTACATGAACCAATCACAGGGTAGTTCATACGCGTCGTCACCGGATTGAGGTCAATAAAACAAGTTCATATGCATACGTCACTATGGATCCCATTGTTCTTGTACGCGTGATAAAATCTAGGACAGTGCGCAGGAAAATAAGCGCGATAGTCTACGCACTTCATAGGGTGACGATTGGTCAAGTCTTTCTAGGTCACTACGCGATGACGTAGAGAATTAGTGCTCGGAAGCTTCTTGCCCATGTACAAAGTCTATTGGACACGTGACTTGCGCGCGATAAGTTGGCCTTCTAGTTATAAACGGGTTGGTTTGTTTATTCATAATTCTATGGATTGGTCAAGTCTTTCTAGGTCACTACGCGATGACGTAGAGTGGTAGTCATCGGAAGCTTCAAAAATCGCGTCACTCCGCCATCTTGCCCATGTACAACATAGAAGTAGTATATAAACAACTAGAAGAGAATCTATGCACTACGCGCTAATTTTCCCATAGCCTTAACACGCAGCAAACATGGCCGGTTAGGGAAACTTCATGGACGGGCTAACATAGAATGCTGGGTATTTCGTAGTCTATGATCTAAGACCCTCGATCGCATGCTAAAAATAATCCCAACACCTATTATAAACCCCTCAAAAAAAGTTCGGAAACTCAACTTTGATCGAATATATCACTCTTATTGTCAAATCGTATTTTTTTAAATTTTAGTGTCATTGCAATGCATGATGATTTCCCTTTAAAGGGGTAGTTTAGTTTTGGTAAGGCTGAACTTTAGTAGCCAAAACCTGCACAGTAACATTATAAACTAACAGGCAATTCATACTTACGTCTAGCACTGGCTCAGCACTGGATAAATCCACTGCTAGACGCAGATATGAATGGAATGTCTAGCATCAGTCTGTGCTCAGCCTGGCATAACTTTGATCCACTGTTGATCCACTGTTGATGCTAGACACCTCGTCTAGCACAAGGTTGCGCATGCGCATTACGGTATTGCGCGTTCAGAATTTGCAAGTCATCGTTACGTCACAATAGAAGTGTACAAGTGCGCATGCCCAGTCATGTCCTAGACAGCTTTTCGATCCACTGTTGTATTTATACTTGCGCGTCAGTTATCCACTGTTGATGCCGAGTATGAATGGTCGGCTTTTTCGTCTAGCACTGGCTCGGCAGTGGATATATCCAGTGCCGAGCCAGTGCTAGACGTAAGTATGAATTGCCTGTAATAGTTATAACTCCACCATGCTCGAAAGGTATACAAAATTACAAACGACTAAATAGAGAGATCATCAACAACTATTTAATAAACGCTTTTGAACATTTTTGAAGAAGTGCAAGCATTTTTTTATTTTTTTCTTAAAAATCATCTAATTATTTGGGCCCCAAATAATTATAAGATCAAATATGTTTATTGATATTTCAGCCGTTTCTGGGTCGATTTTGACCAAATAAAGTTTATTCTGCCATTAAAATTGCATGTTCTCTCAAATTCGACACTCAGTTTTTCATTACCTCCCAAAAAAATTGTGATGTGCAGCGCCCTCTCTACCAAAACTAAACTACCCCTTTAAAATGGTATATTATTTGTCATTTATTTCAAATCAAGGAATACGCAGTGCGTTTCAGAATGGAGGAAGGTCAGAAGTCAAATGTCGCAAAATGGGCCGAAAGTATTCAATTGGGAAATTTTACTCTTGTGTCGTATTTTTTAAGGTTCAAGTTGTATCGAAGATTGTAGCGTGTTCAAATGATTTAAACTTATCAAATTTGGTATCATTTTAAAGCCCATATGTCTATCTTTTCAATACAATTATGTCCGTAATAATTTTATTAACAGGTAAAGTATGGTACAGCTGAATATGGGGAGTGAAATGTTGGAAAATGCATTTTATTTTGTGAAATTGAAGGCGTTGCATGGCAAAACGACTATTGGAGGAGATGTTTTGGGGTTTTACATTGCATAATCATCAGTAAATTTAACATCATGTGAAAGCGTGTTTATTTTTCCTTAAAATCCTGTCTCACCTGTAATAATTATGCTATTGGGGTGTGTGCAGTAAAACCGGATGTGGGGGTCTATTAATGCTATGAATTTAAGACCGTGGCTTCTTGTTTCAAGATTCCGGTAAGATATTGTTGTATTAATCATAACTCTATCATCATTCCGTGTTTCACTATCGGAAAGCTCGTTAATTTATCTTTAATATGATATCTCATTTGCAATGAGTATGCGGAATGTGAGTGTGCAGTACAGGAAACTCACAAACTTGATGTATTCAAAATGGATAACATTTCTCTAAACCTACGCAAACTGGCCAGAACTGGCATATTAGCGCCCTCTTTGACCGTGTAGGTATGCCCTTATTACCACGTATCAAATGGTAGAAGTTCGACATTGCAACGTGTCATTTTGAGTCCCGTACATTTAGAGGTACTACACACACCTAAATCACATAACCACTATGAATGGGGCATTATTTTTTGACAAATTAACACGCTTCAACATGATGTTGAATTTCCTAATGATTATGTAAAGTAAAGTACTCAAATATCCCCACAAAAAGTCATTTTTGGATGCAACGCCTTAAATTTCACACAATCAAATGTATTTTGTTTACATTTTTATGTCGATCTTCCCCAATATTCACCTTTATTGTGCCTACCCGGCTTTCATAATCATTCCAAGTGAGGTGTCTTTTACCACCCATAATATATAGCGCGACCAACGAGAGAGGTCTGCGTAACATCAGTGATCGCTGCTCACGAGGCCTCGGCTGGCAGCCATCACTGCTGTTGTGCAGATCTCTCTCGTTGGCGGCTATCTATTATGGGTGGTGGGATTATTTTTAGCATACGATCGAGGGTCTTAGATCATAGACTACAAAATACCCAGGGGGTGTATTCTGAAAATCGTCTTTTCCCTAATATCGTATTATCTTAGGCTTATGACAAAACCGGTATTCTGAAAACTCTCATCACTTTTGTATTATCTCTGAAAGTTTGTTAACCTCTATTAGCTGGCGCGCCTTGCCACGCATTATTGATAAGCGCGTTCGCGCAAGCAGATCGAGGTGGAAAATGTGTAGTCTGAAAACTCTCTTTTCTTTTATCTCATCATGAAATTATCATCAATTCTACTCATATGCCGAGACAGCTATGGGGCAGTATTTTCCTTTTGTTATATCTTGTTTAAAAATATTTAAAGACATATATTTGAGATTTTAAAGAGCTCCCTATGTTTGTTGTGTGTATAGGTGTGTGTACCAGCGAAAAGATAGAAAATAAGAGTGAGGGGAGAAAATTCCATTGAAAATCTAACCATATGAAAATCCCCTTCTTACAGAAATACTCTTTGACCAAAATATATTAATTTCTTGAACTTAGATTGAAAATCCTATTTTGTAACAACAATTTTGATTGGTTAACTCAGCACTAATGGGCGTGGTCAGGGAAAGATATGATGCCCTTAAGACAATTTTCAGAATACCGATTTATGACAATTTTAGCGGTGTATTATCTTATGGACTTATGACAAAAGATAATACAAAAGATAAGACGATTTTCAGAATACACCCCCAGCATTCCATGTTAGCAAAGACGCCTAATGGAAAGACCGACCACTGGACAATTTTCTTGCACAAAGTGAATGGGCAGCGCGCGATGTCCTCAGTTAATGCGCGCAATTACAGTCCTGACGTCACAATGCAAATTGCACAGGGGGTTCCCCACATATTTATTGTTGCAGTTGTTGTTGTTGCTGCTGGCTTAATGTGAATGACACGGCTATTTTTAGCCTAGCAACAGCACTATTTTCGGAAATAAATCAGCTGACTAAGCGCACCGATTTTATAATGCGCACACATACGCAGTTATCATTGGTCAATTATTCCACAAAGCAGTATCATGTTGGGAAGAACAAAGTCGATTGGTTTGTCGGTGCGTATATTCCAGACAGTGTGCGTGATAATATGCAAATATCCAAATATGCCATTGCATGTTTATTGTGCACGTTCGAGATCTGTGAATTTAACAATTCTTTATTTCAAAAATGTGAGTGAAAATCTCTAAAAGCTCATCGACAATAATGTTTAAATATTTTTACATATACAAAGACAATATTGAATTAGAAAAACAATGTGTCCCCCAGGTGTACTCAACTTGGAGATAAGCTGATGTTCAATCGCCATACTAGCCTGAATTTGCCGAGTTTAAGTAAGAACGTTCTGATCCTTACTTTTGTTTAAATTAATACTAACAAAGGGAACATTTGTTCCAAAAAAGCTCTTCGACAATAATTTGTAAATGTTTTTTAATTAATTAAAATAAACAAGATTCAGTACTGTACCCAAACCTCTGGGTGTACCCAACTTTCTCTTTAGCTCGATTTGAATCTTCATTCTGTTTCTGACATCGCTGCGCGACCGCCAGTGATCTGTCTTGTAATTCTACAGTCTTTGATGTTAGCCAGTCCATGAAGTCCTAACCGGCCATGTTTGCTGCGTGTTAAGGCTATGGGAAAATTAGCGCGCAGTGCGTAGATTCTCTTCTAGTTATGTTTGTACTACTTCTATGGTTGGTTTGTTTATTCCAGGGGGGGTAAACTCAGCCGCCATGATGGTTAGGTATGTATGCGATTAGAAGCAGTTTAGCTACGTCACAAAACGTCATCACAAGTATGACAGGCTGTGTATTTCGAAATTGATCTGGAATTTAATAATAAAATACATCCCATTGAGGGGTGAAATATTCACCACCTCTTTATCTAGCGTAATCAATTTGTGTTGCCCTTTTCTACCCCATTAATAAGAGCACTTTTTTAGTTACATTTTGTGTTAAATACTGTTTATGATTGCTCAATATTTGCAGAAGAGTCGCTCTTCATACACGGATCACTGTCTCAGCCAAGGGCAAAAATTGTTTACAAATTCATCGCGCGCAAAATCACAAATATACGCGCTAATGACATCTTTGTCATAGAAAATGTACAGTGTGAGTGCGCTTGGTAAAGTGCGCGCCTTACGCACATTCTTATTGTTTCGTCATATTATTTCCCCACAATGCAGTTTTGTGACGAACTTCCTCCGTTCAATACTGCTCGTAAACAAGACCGTCAGCCCGCCATTGTTTTATGTACAAAGGGTATGGGGTACGGTACCTACGGGCAATACAGTTTACCTTCTAGTTCTACAACGGCAGTGTTGGAGTCATACTTCTATGGTTTATTCATAATTATATGCTCTGCGCTTGGACTATTGCGCAAAGGGGGTCAGTGTCACAAACAGAACATAGTCAGTGCAGTGATGGTTCCATGATCAATGATTTGTTTTTCTTTATATTTTTCTTTTATTTAATTGAAATCATTTACTTTTGCGATGATTATGATTATGCGAAGGATATAAAACAAATATATCATGCACTATTTTGAGCCACTAGTGAAATTATTGATTCCTCGGTGACAGAAAAGCACTGATTTTCTGAGAAAATAGTGCTTTTCCTGTCACCTCGGAATCCATAATTTCAACTAGAGGCTCTCGGTGCATGGTATATTTGTTTAAAATGTACACTTGAGTATTGGCACTTCCCGAAATGCCCCTTGACGCTAAATTGGTCAGTTTTAATTCTATTAGACAGTTCATTGAATAAAACATGTAAAATGAGAATAATTCCCTTTCGAATGCTCTCATAGTTGACTTTTTAAAAAAATACATAAAATGCTTATACACTTCTTTCCCCCCCCCAAAAAAAAAAGGTTTTTGTATAGTTGTTGATGATATCTCTATTTAAATATTATTTTAACAGAACATCCCAAGCACAATTTTGTATGAAAAATGGTTGAAACCAATTCATTTTTAGAGAGCGCCCTATTGAGTTGTAACGGCTCTTTTGGAATGATAACCTGGTTTTTACTTACCCGTTTGTAATTGTGTATACCTTCCGAGCATGGTGGAGTTATAATTATTTTTTTGTACTGTAATGTTGCAGGTTTTGGTTACTAAACTTAAGTTTGACCGAAACTCAACTATCCCTTTATCATTCTATTTATCTTTAAATGTTTAAGATGTGCATCAAATTCCCCTTGCCGTGAACCAATCAGTGGTTGTCGCCTCGCCGGGATATCCCGATAACTACACAGACAACCTCAACGTCACTTGGGTAATAGAGACAACTAGTGGCAACAGTGTCATCTTCGACTTCAACGAATTCGACGTTGAGTCCCGGTATGATGTTCTGTTTTGTATGTTCGTCACCTATATACAGTGTTCTTCATTTTATTTGGATTTGGTTTCACTGACATAACGTAGCAAGGGGTGGGCTCCATGGCCAGAGGCCCCCCCCCCCCCCTCTCATGATGTCTTTGTATAGCTTGTTATCTGGCTGTTTTGATTTTGGGGCTTTCAAAAGTTAAAATTCAAAAGCTCCCGGGAGCTAGGGTTATGCCCCCTGTACCCCCGCCAGAGGCCTTAAGGAAAATAAACAACAACAACGACTCGCGCTGCGGCGCTCTCTGGTTGGAGCATCCCTTGCACAATTATTATGTTATTATGTGACTGTGTTGTAACGGTATTTCTTGTATTATGTTATGTACGTGCATGCCGTTGCGCTGGTGGTAGTGTAACTCGAGGAGTCCTTGGCGATTATTTGGTACTCTACCGTACTAATTCCATACTGTAATATATAACTCATGTTATTACTACGCCGTTACCTTTATTTCCACCATTAATTGAATGAGCCTTGTATTTTAAATAGTTTGTGTTTCATTAATTTATGTCTATTGCCAATTGCCTAATGTATTAAAGGGTACCACCACCCAAAAAAATATTCTTATTAAAGAAAGGTAACATCTTTAGTATTCCATTCCATCAACAAGTTCACAAAAATATGTTTCCAGAAAAAAAAAAAAAAAATTGGAAACGCATCACCATTCTAAAGCATGCGTTCAGGCGGTCTGAATTACGCAGACTGCTATGTGTGCGGTGAATTGCAATGCGTGCAGAGCGAACGAATCGCCCGGGAATCTATTGTTTACAAACGTGCGCGTGAATAGCTGCATTGGCGCACTCGCAAATGGTTGGCCCGTATGGAACCAGTAAATAGCAGTGGTTCCGTAAGTGGTGGAAATTAATTGCTTTGTTTATGAATTACACAACCCTTTGCAAAATGTTGGGTATCTATTTGATATCACAAAACAGTACCAAAACATATAATAATGTGTTGTTCTTTGCCTGGTGGTCACCTTTAAGTTACACATTTGTATTGTATTATGTTGTATTCGTGTGGTATTGTAACCATGTTATTTTGGCTGCCCGAAGCTAACATCCACATGCAAGTGACCTCGGTTATGTAATCATTGTGCTGCTGTTGCAAAAGATGCTTAACCCTAATAAGGCCGGGGGGGGGGGGGGGGGGGGCATTATGGCCCCCCCCCCCCCCTCCGCGAATTTTTGTATTGCTCCGAAACGCGTAAAGATGACCCCCCGCTGTTTGGTGACTTTTTTTTCCTTTTAAAACAACATTTTTGAAAATCGGACCTACCGTTACAAAGTCACGTGACCTTTTGTCTATGCATGTCAGCCCGAAAATTGCTAAATTTCGTGATTTGTGTACAAAACATGTGGAAATATCAGTTTTCGTAAAAAGAGATATATATCATTGGTTATTTGGTCTTGTTTACATTGTACGTGTCTGTTGTGGTGTTCGAAATAGTTGAATTATAGTTAGAAATAAAATAAACAACAAAAACAATACAATACATAAGTAAAAAAACATAGAAATACATAATAAATTATAAAAAACAATAGAAAACATAAGGAAGAACCTGGCTCTTCCAAATTGTTTTGTTGTATTATTATTCCAAATGGTCTAAAGAACAGTCTAAAGAATAGTGAAAACCAATGTTTAATCATGAAGAATATATGATTTATGGGTAAAAATATTAATTTTATGATTTTATTTGCATAAATTACCATAAATATGCAAATTAATGAAGTTTTGAAAAAATTAAAATAACCATTGTATTCTATACACTTCACCTAACATGCGTGCAAATTTTCACGGCGATCGGCCGCTTCGCGGCCGAGATCTGTAGAAAGACCTCAAATAGCCCGGCCTTTTTCATGTTTTTAGGGTTAATAAATTAATGATTTATAAAAGCAGAAGAAAGGAACTAAATGCGGGGTAGTGATATTTTAGAAAGTACTGTTTATAAGTTATGCAAATATCAACATGTATAACTCACATTTCATTGACAGATATGACTTTGTAAAGATTGGTTTCGGTAATATTGCGGACCTAGAGGAGACCCGGCTTGTAACGCTGAGCGGCGATACCTTGCCGTCGGTTATCAACTCCAGACATGCAGCGGCTTGGATGTCGTTCATCGCTGATTCTGCCGTTAGGCGCACTGGATTTTCGCTCGTTGTGCGCAGTGCAGGTAATTTCGGTGACCGATTTCAGCCTTATTCAAACTGTTGTAGTAATGCCGTAATTAAGTGCGTTATTGCATAGTACAACACAAAACAAATCTTGGCGGGTATTAGCCACCATAGGGAAACACTAACTATCTTCTGTTAACACGTTTTACTGTTACTGAATAGTAATTACAATCTTGACGGATCCATGTAATTACCCTCTGCGCACTGTGATGTAGTTTAAAATACGGCCGTTATACGGAGTATGACATTGTTCATTACACAAGCAAGGATGTATTAAATGCTTGAACTCGATTTGTTTCATTGACATCCTTTTTCAGGCCGTACCGCTCGCGTTAGTTTCTCCGAATTTTCCTCAAAACTATATCGTACGGAAGAAAATCATCCACAACAATGATTGTGTAAATCAGCAATTATGCAATTTAGCTTTTCCTTTAGAAGGAGCCATTAATATGCTTATTTTGTCTAACATTGTTTATGTTCTCTTCCTATTCTATGAAGAGGAAGCCATCGACCTATCGCCTGATGACATCCCTATCCTGTTTCAGGCCGAACCGCTCAAAATATTGTCTCCGAATTATCCCGAGAACTACACGGAGAATACTCTGCTGTCCTATGTGATTGAAGTACCGGAAAATCACTATGTCAGTGTTCAAGTCGCTTCACTGTTAACGGAGTATGGGTATGTTGCTATTGTAATAAGTGCGTGGAATATGGTTCCATTATAGGCAATGGTATGTCATTCGTACTATATTAAGTATAAACATTTTACTTTTTTTTTAATGGCCATAATGTAGTGTTTTTATCAGATATTTATTATGTATTAGTCCCAACTCGCAAACATGTGAATACACATGATAAACACAATGATACAAATTAAATGGGTGGGTGGACAATTATGTTCACTATTTTTCTTCCGTTTATGTCAGAACATTGACAACACCTCGATGCAGTTCAGTATTGTGCAGAGGCAACCGAAAAATGTATCCTCAATGGGCCATTCTTGGTCACGTGTGTGACCTAAAATATAAACAAATTTGAAATAGGATGCTTATATCGAGTTATAAATATACTGATAGCCAATAAATCTGAGCTATAGCCACTAAATCTGACCTATAGCCACTAAATCTGACCTATAGCCACTAAATCTGACCTATAAGTCGGAAATGCGTGGTCTCTGACCAAGTCGCTAATTCACAAGGATTTGTAAACCTGTTTGGGAAAAGGAATTTCGCGGCCGGGGGGGGGGGGGGGGGCATAATGACCCCCCCCCCCCCCCCCCTCCGCGATTTTTTCGATTGCTCCAAAACGTGGTAAGATGACGCGCCGCTGCTTGGTGACTTTTTTTCTTGTGGGTCTTGCGCATATTTAAAAAAAAAAAAAAAAAAATCGGACGTACCGTTACGAAGTCACGTGACCTTTTGTCTATGCATGTCAGCCCGAAAATCGCTCAATTTCGTGATGTGTGTACAAAACATATGGAAATATCAGTTTTCCTAGAAAGAGGTATATCATTGGTTATTTGGTCTTGTTTACATGTTATATGTTTGTTTTGGGGTTCAAAATAGTTGAATAGTTAGAAATAATATAAACAACAAAAACGATAAAATACATAAGTAATTATAAAAACAATAGAAAACATAAGGAAGAACCTGGCACTTCCAAAAAAATTTGTCGTATTATCATTTCAAAGAATAGTATGATTTATGGGTAAAAATATGAATT